>WBNM01037502.1:42505-134236 GCA_013399055.1 Ramphastos sulfuratus | reverse complement strand
TTGGGGGGGGGGGGAGAGTGTTTGTTGTTCGTTGATTTAGTTGGGGGGGGGTTGTTGGTACTTTGGTATTGGTGCATAAAATAGAAACTCATGTGTCCTGAGATGCAGTTGAAGCCATGTATAAAGAAAGGAAAAGTCCCTGTAAAAGTGGCCACCATTTGCAGGTGTGGGAGAGATGAACACCTGGGCAGAAAGGTATGAGACATTAAAAGCTAAGGTTTTGCCTTTCCTGACTTCTCATTTATTGTGGACAGCAAGCTGTAGAAAGAGAGTACTTGGGCACTAGTTAGTTACCATTGCTCTCTCTCTGGAGGTGTTCAAGGCCAGGTTGGAGGAGGCCTTGAGGGACCTGTACTAGTGGGAGGTGTCTCTGCCTATGGCAGGGGGTTGGAACTAGATGATCTTTGAGGTTCCTTCCAACCTTACCATTCTATGATTCTATGAACATGGGAAAAAGAGCTGCTTAATTTCACAGTATTTATTGTTCTTGATGTTTCTCTTTTCATACTAAAACTTGGTCTTATAAAGTCTCAGATTTCCTCTAGAATTAGCGGAACTATTCTTCACCATCACTATTGTTATATCAGTTTTTATGATGAGTGATAATGCAACTATTGTAGTGCACAAAGAATGAAAATAAATTTAGAGTTTAGCAATGTTACCATTTTGGAAATCTTTTTTTTTTTTTCAAACAGACATGCAACTGGTTAAAAAGGCACTACAGCATCTCTAGCAGATGTGATGGTGTTCCACCAATGGGCAAGGGAATCACATCATCAAGTAGAGAGCACATGGAAATATGAGCTCATCTTGTTTGTCATTTCTGCTTACAGAAGCCCTTTGTATGTCATGCACTTGCAGAAATCTGTCTTTCAGAAAGCTGATCTTCCAAGGAGAAATGTGGCTATGCGAGGAAGAACAGCTGACTTCAACAGGCTGCTAGGGTGGTAGAGACAGGTTGAAAGAGCTCAACTCTGCTGGTGTTCCAGCACACTCTTCTTGAAGTTGGTGATAGTGATTTAAGCGCTTGTGGGACACGGAAAGAGATTTGAAGCCATGTCAGTAAGATGATGTTGTTTAGAGGTGAAGAAGAGCTCTTTCCAAAGGGAAAGCTATGGATACTTAATAATCTTGTTTATTTCTTCTTTGAGAAGTTCTTAGAGATATGGTACAGGATTGCCCCATGTGGGGAAAATAAGGGTGAAATGGGGTGAAAACAAGAGAAGAGCCAGAGTTACACAACTTCCTTTCTCTCTGCACTTGGGAGGGGATTCAGTGGGAAGGAAGCACACTTAGCCTCTCAACTGGACAGGACAGTAACAGGGGGCTTTCCTTGCTGAAGTAATACACCCTTCAAATGCACATGTTGATGAGCTTCAGTGGCTTTTTTGAACCAGTAATCTACACTACTTCATTCTTTGTAAATGGTATGGTGTTTTGCATTTAGAGAGTGCATTTCAGCCAGAGCTTTACAAATACTCATTAAGCCCTGAAACACTGCACTGGAATAGATGAATAAATTATATGGGGAGAGTGATCATTAGAAACCCTGTTGTTTTGTCCAATGGTGTACAGTTTTCATGTAACCAAGGACTTAAGTGCAGCAAGTCCTTGACACCTATTTTCACTTTCCTATATGAATATTCATTTGGATTAAGTTAACATTTCATCCCCACATCTTACCAGAATTAAAATTCATCCTCCTCTAATGGAAACGGTGCTGTTTCGCTGCTACAGACAATGCTTGGCACCAAATAAAAACGTTCCAAAGCTATGCTTAGAATTCAGTGGTTGATCAGATGCTTGATAGTAAACACTCATGGTTTCTTTTACATCCATGAGGCAATACAAAAGAGGGTTGATACATGGCTAGTTTAAGATTCCCTCTTGACATGCCAGCCACACTGGACTTTGTCTATATATCAATATACAGTTCGTCATTGTGTGCTGCCTTACTTTGAGTTGTATTTCTGTCCCCTGATGCAAAGTGGTTGTGCAGTGAATTCTATTACAGACATATAAATACATATATCTGTCTATATCATACACTTGGCTAGTGCTCTATTTTGGTTTTAAAATCCCTCTAGAATGTTAAAACTAAAAGAAGAGATGGTTCTGGGGACATACGTTGGGTTGCTAAATGGTTTCTTCTAAAACTCCACTTTGCTAATCTCCAGATGTTTAGTCTAAGTGCTCATGTTAACAAAAAAAAATAGCCACAATGGTGTAACTTTGGCTAATTTTCTTAGTGAAGCCATTATTTGAATGGCTGGAGTTGTTGGTGCTGCCATCAGGTTTTATTACATCAGAACTTAAATTAACGGTTGGACTGGATCATCTTGGAGGTCTCTTCCAGCCTGCTTGGTTGTATGGTTGTATGGCTCTATGGTTGTATGGTTGTATGGTTCTATGGTTCTATGTTCACAGACCTGAGAGTAAAGGCCTGCAATATCCTCACTCATCCTGTAACTGCTTAATGAGCTGTATGTACCATAGCTGTTCATCTTAATCTTGATTAATGAGCAACACAATAATCTTAGAAAAGTAAATATTCTCAGAACAGCTAAAACTGAAAAATCACAAAAGTTGTTTTCCCATTTACCAAATCAATTCTTTTCCAGAAGTTTACATAACAGTATTATCACTGCTACCATCAGGTGTTTTTTTTCAGCACTCCAGCATGTAATACTGATAACAAGTGGATTTTTTTAACAGGGCTTTGGTTGGCTTTAGCAGCAACAACCCCAAATGCAGGGTTAACTGGGATCATGACTTTCAGGTGAGGCATTTCTTGGGAAATTCACCAGAAAGTGGGGAGAGTGGCCTGAAGTGGAAGTGCTTGTGCTCAGTTTCTGGAAATGCCTCTGGCCCCCACGGCTACAGCTCCAGCAAAGCTCCACCCTCCGCGGGGCTGAGCACACTCCCTACAGATTTGCATATAATGGAAGCAGCTATGATAGTTTCTCAAAAAAGTCTTTGTTTTCACCGTGCTTCTGCCAAACCTGAGCCAGAAATGTGTCATCTAAGGAGTCATATATGTATTTAAAAAATGAGTACTGCATTTCACTGTTGCCATGGGACAGCTAGAGCAGGAAATGAGCAAAACACCCTTATGATTACTGTTGACAGAATGCAGCTCCCATTTTATCAAGTGTGACCCCTGTGTGCTGTGTTAAGGAAGCCATCAACATCTTGCTGAACGAGCTACTGATTTGAGAAGAATGCAGTGCCCAAAAGAAATGGACACTTGTGATGCCTGAAAAGCAGAAGTGTGAAAGCCATCTCCTTGCCTGAGTCGGGAGCAATTATTGCCAAGTCTCTGAAGAACAATTAGAGTTGTGTGTTATTGAATTTTCACGTCATGATTGACATTGATTAATGCAGTTTCAATATGTAAATTCATATTAGAGTGATCTAGCAAGATATTGAGAAACATGATACTTCACCAAACAGTCTGTAGAAAAACAGTGCTAAGAAACCATAAGCATATAATTTTGCAAACTGCCTTGCTTTGGGTCTTTTTTAAAGCAGTATTTAATCTGCTTAAGTACTATTTAAATTAGATTTTAGAGGACTCTGTAATTAAGAAGTGGGATATAATTCATATTTCTAAAGATCACACTCATTAGGTATCTAAATAGCAAGTTATTTATAACAGTGTTTTATAATAACCTTATCAGTGTTTTATAACCTCAGAGAGTTTTAGCCATTAATCAATAACAGTGGAGAGATGTCAATGTCTGAAGGTGAATCAGGTATAACAATATTGCAGTTTGATGAATATCAGGATACAACTTGCTGGAATACATAACTCTCCTTAATTGCATGGTTATTTACTGATTAAAAGGAAATCTATTTCAGCTGGCTTTCATTGTGAGCTGTCTCATTGAGGAAAGGAGCTGTGAGGAAACCTCAGATAATTCAACAGTTTGATTTAAACTTGTAAAGCTTTTAGCCATAAATGTCAGAAATATCCATCTTTCCATTTGTTCCATTTCTTAAAAACAGGATTTCATTCTAAGGTGCCCATGGCTATCAGACTCTGCTGGTTTGAGGCTAATTGGAATATTTTAGTGGAGAAAATTATATTACAGGCTGTGAAAAGAAAACAATGGTGATGTCCAATCATAGGCTTGTTGAGATGTCTAAGAACAAGAACACAAACATAGATAACACACACAGAGTCTTGCTCTCTCTAGCTGCAGGTTTTTTGTCTGCTGGCCTCTCTGCTAACCACTCTACTTCTAACTCCCCTGGCCAATCCTCCAAACTCACCTTGCATGTAAGGCAAACCCTGGGGTAAGGTAGAGGTGTGGGAAGAAGGTGGAAGGGTGGTTGGGAGCCCCTGTTGGGGACTCTGATGTCTGGGAGGGGAGTTGTGTTTGTGTATTACCTTTAACTTGTATATTTCTGTAACTATTCCTGTCTATTGTGTCTATCTCTGCTTGTACATTGTGCTGAGCTGTAAATAGAGCTTCAGTCCTTAACTTCCAGCTGGCTGTGTCTAGTCTGGGTGACTTTATAAAGTGTGGGGGGGCAGGGAACTCCCAAACTATCACACAGATGACAGTGAGCATGTTTGGGTTCACCAGCATGGAACTGACTTCAAGTGTCTGCCTTAAAGCAACCCAAAACGTTGATAGTCCCAGGTACATAATGTTGAAGAACCGAGGGTTTCTCAGTGCTGCCAGGCCTACAGAGTCCTTTGCTGAAAACAGAAGAAAAATCTCCCCAGCTGTTCATTATAATAATCTTAGTTACATGTCTGGAAATGATCCTTTAAATGACTTTGGCAGATAATTGTTCTTTTGTATTTATCCTTTCCGTGAATAAATTGAATGCTGTGCAGCCATTTAACTCTTGCCACATTTCTTTAGAAAGAAGTATCATGACAAAGTATGACTATTTGCTTAGTAAATTGTGACAAAGTATGACTATTTGCTTAGATTAATTGTTGATTACCAACTACATCTCAGTACAAGAACTGTAGGTGTTGGGTATGTAAATTGTTGGGATGTTGTGAAATGCAAAAGAGAGCAAATGAAGAGAAGCAGCAATAGGGATGTGGTAAATCTAGTAACCATAAAAGCTTGTGTGACAGAAAATTGCAAACTGACATGGTCATTAGGAAGTGTATTCACTCATTTTTGCTTTTGTGTGCATTTTTGTGCGTTTCAGGGGACAAGCTTAACAATTCCTAGAATGTAAGTTTTTTGGGCAATAGGATATCCAGGTGAGAGAGGTAATTGGATATATTCAGATATTAGCATCTAAAAGGCAAATCAATAAGATGTCTAAAACTAAGGGAGATTATTGAGGAAAATAGAATGGTTTTGAAGATACCTTTCAGGGAATCCAGAAGATACTTTCAGCGTGAACACACTTTTAAATACTGACAGTGCTTTGGAAAAGAAAACTTTGTAACTAATTTCCACGTTTCCTACTTCTGGGAGAATTCAGCATGTTTTGGAAGAGGTTTGGATTTGTTATGCAGCATGAGTGTTGTCTTCTCAATGTCACTTCCCCATCTGTCTTGCTCAGCAGTGTTACAGTCTCTGCTGATCCATGTGCGCAACTGTCAGCCAGATCACACTGCTCAGTGATAGAGTGACCCTAAAAACTATCCTTGTACAGTGCCTGCCATGCTCTGTATCTTCCTCAAAGGAACTGTGGATACAATTTGAACTTGTTCATATCCTTTCCAGTGGCCAAGAAAATGAGTAATTCCTTTTTCTATATTTGGAATTCCCTCAACAATAGATTTACCATTACTGAATCTTTCTTAATTTATCAGCTATATTTATCTTCTGGTACTCACAGAATTCTCTAGTTTCATATTAGTTCTATGGAAGTTTAGGGGAACATTGCAGTCTGCTGTAAAGGAAACATGCTCTAAAATTCTTATTTCGCCTGAAATTTGCTGTCACTCTCCTCAGCATAGATTTCCTTTGCACAAAATGCAAAAGATGTTTTATTTAATTTCAGTGCTTATAGAAGGATAAAACAGAGCCTATTAGTGACAACACTTGTTCTGTTCAAGATCTATTTGGCATTGCAAAAAATGAGTACTGTGTGCAGTTCTGGAGCCCCCAGCACAGGAAGGACATGGAAATGTTGGAGCGGGTCCAGAGGGGGCCACGAAGATGCTCAGAGGGCTGCAGCAGCTCTGCTATGAGGACAGGCTGAGAGAGTTGGGGCTCTGCAGCCTGCAGAAGAGAAGGCTTCCAGGAGACCTTAGAGTAGCCTTCCAGTATATGAAGGGGGCTACAGGAAGGCTGGGAAGGGACTATTGACAAGGTCTTGCAATGACAGGACTAGGGGCAATGAGTTTAAACTGGCAGAGGGAAGATTCATGGATGTTAGGAGGAAGTTCTTTACAGTGAGGGTGGTGAGACACTGGAAAAGGTTGCCCAGGGAGGTTGTGGCTGCTCCCTCCCTGGAGGTGTTCAAGGCCAGGTTGGAGGAGGCCTTGAGTGACCTGTACTAGTGGGAGGTGTCCCTGCCTATGGCAGGGGGTTGGAACTAGATGATTCTTGAGGTCTCTTCCAACCTTACCATTCTATGATTCTAAGTATTAATCCTGTCCTAGAAAGTATTTAGGCAACCATCTGCAAGATATCTCCCATTTTCCATCCTAACTTTTGTATGCATCTTGTGGCTCTTGCCATTCTTCCTTGTGTCTGGCTCTTCTGACTTCCATGGATGGTGTGGTTCAACTGAAAACATTCCAGATCAGGGACAAGTGTATGCTCTATATTTAGTCATGTCATCAGTAGTACTATTGTGCAAGTTGCTTATCTTTTGTCCCTACCTCAGGGATTGTCCTTCCTCTTAATCTAAATAACAAAAATCTTTAAATTCAAGTATTACAAATTCAATTTTCGTGTATTCTTTTTGTCAGCTAGATAGTCACTCAGTAATGCTGTTCTTCAGCATTATCAGGTGATCATTTTTAATGTACACTTATTACTAAAAATCTTAACATACTAAAATGGCTTCTGTTTTCACAGAAATCTAGGCTAACAGACCATCTGTTCATAGCTCCTGGTCTAAGACAAAGTAAGTACACTTAGAATTTCCCTGACAGAAGTTTTTGCTAGACTCATCTTCAGAAACTGGTGATGAAGGAATTCCATGACATCCCTATTTAATCTGTTTTACTGATAATTACATTTGGTAATATTTTCATGCAGTATTTATCTTCAAATTTATGTTGCCACGGAACAAGTCGACTTCTGCTCACCCCGGAGTAGATGAACATGGAATGGAATTGATTGGTATGTATTAAATCCCATCAATTACGTAGTGATTTTGAAAGAATACAATAATCTTTTTGTTACCTTCTTTCCTTTTCCTACCCCTTTCTTTGACTTAAATATTTTTAATTTGTTGTTTTCTACTTGTAAACAATTTTTGGATCTCAGACTTAAAAAAACCAGACCAAACCTTTCTGCAGGTTTGATCTTTCTTTACTGTGTTCATTTATCCTGTAGCATGATATTGGCTCTAGCTGTGCATGGTCAGCTTTGTTTTTCACATTGTGGAAGACTCCTGTTGATGTCATTAATAATTTGATTCTGTACTAGGATTCTGACATCAATCTAATACATAATCTTTTTTTTCTTTCTAATTCTTTTTGAAGAGAAGCTAGCCAGATGTATCACAAATGTCTGTAGTCTCCCATTTTTGTGGGTTCAGACTTGCAGCACTTGAGAATCTCAGCATGTCTTCTTGAGTTACCCAGGGAAAATGAATCCACTATTCTTACTGTGCTATTTTTGGATCATTAATAGTGTTCTCAAGATGACTTTTTTCCCATGCTGTTTGAGGGTTTAAGAGCATAAGTTGGTTTCCCTAATTTGAAGGAATAGAGCATAGCTATTCCCTAGTGAAGTTCCTCTATCACCTGAAAAAAGTGGTGCAGTTTTGGAAAAGAGGCATCAGAAACTTTCCTGGACTGTGGATTTGCCTAATTTCTCCCAGTTCTCTTTCATATTTGCCCTACTGTCTGATTAATACATTATTCTACTTATCAGAGTCATTGATTTGATTTCTGGTCTCTTGAGCACTTCCTCCTGCTAGATGGGAATCTCACTGCACAGTCTTGAGGAACAACTCAGTTCACAACCTGTATTTGAGTGTAATCAGAAAAAGAATTGGGCAAACTGCTCTGAAATTGTCTTGCAAATGAATCTATCTCACCGTGAAACCTTCTCAGATTTTAATTCTCAGCTGTTCCGAGGAGAGCTGGGAAGTTACCCTAACCAGCTCTCCTCAGAACAGCTTTGAAGTCATGCTGAAAGGCATATTACACCTTTGGCATTATGGCTTATGAGCAATAAAGCTGTGATCCTGTAACCTCCTAGATACTGGATTTAATTGTGACTGCTGAAAGTTATACCTTATTATTATTTTTTTTCCTCCAGTGGAGGTTCCCATGTAGTTTCTCCAGTATCTTTTTTTCCAGATTTCTAATCCCCTGTTTTGTTCAAAGTTATAGCATATGAAGGGTTAAAAAAGTGCAGGTAAACACACAGACCTGCATGGGGCTGGGGTGGTGGTGTGTGTAATAAAAGTGGGGGAAAAAGGGAAAAGATTTGGATGTTGGCGCTGACAGGGCGGAGCTGGGTTGTAAGGTTAAGGGCTGAAAAGAAAGGTAGGGGATGAGGTAGAAAGGATGTTCATGTTCAGTTGTTTGATTTTGCCCTGGAAATAGCATAGTTTTGCTACAGATTTTGGCATACTTCAGAATGTATCACTGTCCTCCCACTGCAGAAGAAACCCAAAAAAGCACTCCCCAGGGGATGCAGACAGAGAAGTAGCACTAGTAATGCAATCATATAGAACTGCCAGATGTGGGTTCAAACTTGCAGTATTCAGGGACCTTAGCACATCTCCTTGAATTACCCAGCTATCAACAAAGGGAGCCTCCTAGCTTTTATTAGACCCTTAAATCTTATTTATCAGCGTATTTCGCTCCCTTTAGGTGAGTTTGCAATATTGTGGTCTGGAACTCCTCATTTCACCCCAAATAGCTTCTTCTAGACAGTGCCTCTAGATCAATGCATGGTATGTAACAGAGAAAATTGGCTGAGCTGAGCCAGGGAGGTTGAAACTGGAGCCTGAGAGCCAGCTGCATGCAGAAAAGAAGAAAATGCAATGAATGAAGCCTGGAGGGCTTCTTCCTCCAGGGCTCTAAATTACAAACCTACCTCCTGGTGATCACAACACAAGTCAGCTTGTGAACTTTAAAGCATTTAGAGGAAGTTTTCATCTTGATCTTAATTTTAGAATAAAACTATGCAAGTTACTGTGATAAAACCTGCCTTTTCAGCAATGCATTGATCTGAAATCAAGAGCCATATGTGATAATGTACTAATGTTACAAGGTTGGTGATGCACCTGCTCATGATTTGGTCATATGGCTAAAGTGGTAAAGTGAAACAGGGAGTTTCTAACTTGATCTAATCAGAGTATTTTCACCACAAGACCATGGGAATGACTTCCCAAGAAAGGCTGTGGAGTACCCATCCTCAGAGGTTTTTAGGTCCTTTCCTGAACTACCTGGTCTAAATTTCATGCTGACCTTTCAGAGGCTGCGTGAGATGACTGCTGCCTCCTTTCATTGCAAGAACTGAGGATAATCAATGAAATAGGATCTGGGTTCAAAACCATTCTTCATACAGAGTTCAGGTAAGAGCAGCACCAGAAAACCCTAAATACTAGCTAGGCTCTAGTCTGGACAAGTTCACAGAAGAGATGCATTAGAAGTTACATATGGCAACAACACCTTGTTCAAGAGCCTTCTGAACTGAAGGCAAGCACTAAGTGGGAATATTAGAGTTAAGGGAAGAAGCTTGGGAGTTGCGTATGATTGTGTGGTTCTTGTACTCTTTCCTGGCACCTGTGTTTGTTAAGGTCTGAAACAGAATCCTAGGGTAAACAGACACTTCATTTGACCCAGTACAGATGCTTTTAGGACTTAAATCCACAACGCAATAATGTTTAGGTTACTATTCACTACAAGCAGAGAAGCATGTCTTGTCATGGTGGTCTAGTGGTCAAAGCATGGTGAAGTGACAAGCCAGCTTCAATGAGTTGATGCAGCTGACACAGCATGAAAGACTTGCTTTGTATGTTAAAGGCAGATCAGTCTCCCCAGAGCAAGAGTTTGTCTTGTGTCTTCTGTACAGATCTAAACATGCAATGACAGTAAGCAACTTGTATTTGATTTACTTTGTAATTGGATGAGAACTGACCTTATTGCAGGCTCTGTGATAACTCATATCTGATCACAGCATCACCAGGATGACTTAAATTTGTTAGAGTTCCAAAGAAAAGCAGCACAGAAGTTTTTGTTTCATAAGTTTTTAATCAAAATTCTGACTTAGGATAAGGGACCAGAAGACATTCTCTCCTGCTTGTTGTAGATAAGCTAAAATTATGTATATTGTTGGAAAATGACTATGTTGAAGAAGAATTTTTGATGTCATAGAAATTAGTCTATAAAGTTAGCAGTGGCTTTGCAGGTGTAAGACTCCACTAGACTTCCACAATCTTTGCCCCAAAACTCTTGATTTCAAGCCCATGCTTTATCACAATGCAACTGAAATCCAACCACTTTCTAACATTTATCCTGTAAGGTGTCCCACAGTAATGATCATTCTTGGTCTAGCATAGTGTCATCTTCTGCAACAGTGGCCAAAAAACGATCTCCACACAATGGCATCCTTGTGCACCATACCTATATGTTGTCTGAAGCTTCTCTGAAATACTGCAAAGTCCTCTTTCTTTCCATTGCTGCTGCTGCCTTTCTTGCCTCCTTTCTTCTGAAGTCTTTTAGTTATTTAGAAGAAAGAGCATGCATGTATTGTCTTCCCTGTGAAGCAGCACTCCTCCCTATATATCCTCCCTACTGCATGTTTGCGCTCTGCTCTATGGCCGTGCCCTCTGCTCCTCTCTTTTTCTCATCCACCTGCAGTCAATTTCAGCTACCCTTTTCTACCTCTCATGCAGCCTGTCTTTCCCCTGTTTAACACTCTCCTTCAATCTTGAGCTAGCAAACATCCCGTTTTCTGGCTTTTTATCTTTCTCTCTCCAGAGGACCAGAGGAAGTGCTCTGCTGTGTGGCAGCCCTTGGCTGTCGCACCCACTCTGTCCCTAAATCACATTCTCCAGTGAATGCAGTTGCCTGGAGCACCTAACCCCGTCCTTAGCTGTAGCTTTCCCGTGTACCAGCAGTAGCTGAGAACTTAGTCACGGGTCAGGGATGGGAGGGAGCACCGAGTAACTCGTATTCATTATGCAGGCTCTCTCCTTACCGCTCCCTCTTTTTCTAGGTCATTGATGATTATAGGATTGGCACGGGTTCCTGCGGTACCGGTGACAGCTCGACTTTGTCAACTGGCTGTTATTTACTCCCTGCTATCTTTTAACCTTGCAGCGATCGTCCCCTGCACCCGAGGTTTAAAGTCCCCGCGGCCTTTCTTCCCTCACCTTCTAAGGCCGGTGCGAGTGTATCCCGGGATACGACAGGAGTCAAGTGCGATCACACCTGTACTCACCCGCCTCATTGACGCGTTCTGGGCGGCAGCCAGGACTCCGAGAGGGGGCAGGACACTCATCCGGCCTCTTCTCTGAGGATGCGCTCCCTGTTTGCCAGACCCTGGGGGCCGCTCTTGCCCCCGCGGCACGCCGCTCGTTGCCGGGGTGACACCCCTGCGGCCGCCGCGCTGTTCTGAGACTCAGGGGTGACGGCGGGCGGCTCCGCCGAGCCGCGAAGGGACGCGGTAGGAGCCCGAGCGGGGCAGCGGCGGACAAAGACAGCCCACGCCACCTCCGGCTGCAACGGACCCCCCGCTGCTGCCCTGGGGCAGTCGCTGCAGCCTGAGGGCGGGAGGTGTCGCCCAGCACCCGCGCCGGGGCGCCGCGCCACTGGCGGCCGNCGGCGGGCGGGGGCAGCGGGGGAAGGGGTGCACGGGCGGAGGGTGGCCCCGATCCGGCCGCTGCTCGTCTCCGTCTCTCCCGGCCGACCGCACACAGTCACTAACAGGTGCATGTTTCCGCTTCTCCCTCCCAGCGACCTGGCCCGCACCACCACTTGGCTGCATCCTCGCACCGGGGAGCCCGTCAACTCCGGGCACATGATCCGCTCAGGTGGGTGCCTGGGGGCGGCCCCCCGCCCTGCGCTCGCCCCGCGCACCGTTAGCGGCAGCTCCGTTACCCCTCCTCGCCCCCTCCCCCAGCGGCCGCCGAGGCAGTTCGGAGGCACGGGCGAAGTTCTTACTTCTTCCCCGCTTTCTTTCTCTCCCTTTGCCCCTGCCCTGCAGACTTGCCCCGCGGCTGGGAGGAGGGATTCTCGGAGGAGGGCGCCAGCTACTTCATCGAGTGAGTACAGCCCTCGGCGCGGCCCCGGCCCGCCCGGCCGCCTCTGGCGGGAGCGGGGGTGGTGAGGGGTCGCCGGGCCGTATCTAGCTCCTTTCTCTTTCCTTAGCGACTCGGCATGTTCCGCCCATTTATTTAATGATCAACGCGAGGGAAAGTGACAAGGAGGAGCGCGGTCTGGGCAGCGGATGGGGAAAGTTGGCGGCAGGGCGGGATACAGGTCCCCCGCCCGCCGCGCTCTCGGCGGCTAGCAACAGGTTTCCCTGAGGCGGCTCCTCAGCCCTTGCAGAGGTTCTCTCTCCGCTTCCTGGTATTTAAAGTGCGGTTTGTGGCAGGTGGAGCGTTGCATGGCCAAGGCCGGTCAGGGTCGTTGAAGGTGAATGTGTGTTTTTTTCATTTTAAATCGCTCGCGGCCGTGAATGCAGCGCCAGGGAGTGTCCGAGCGAAGGCTCTCGGTGCGGCTTCCTGTGAGCGAGCCGAGCGGACGAGTTCACCTTGCCTGGGTCAGTGGTGGCTGCTGGATCTTTTATGTAGTGCATCACACTTGGAGAGTGTGGGCTGTGCAAAAAACTTGAGCTGTGCGGCCTGTTAAGGCGCTTTCAGTCTATGAGATGTCACCGTGTTGCAGTTAAATAGGGTAATTAAAAGACCTTCCTTCAAACACGTATATAAGGCTTTCGCAAATGTAAACGTTGATGTAAAAATAGAGATTTGACCAAATCAGGAAAACTCTGGTATACCTTGAGTATAGAGTTTTGTGTCACATACCGTACTGCATTTTCCTTTGGAAATCCGAGTGCATCACACATTTAGTGAAACTAACAGAAGAAGATTGGAAAATGCTGGACCCAGGTCATTTGGTACAGTCTCCTGCAGTTGCTGACAACTGAGTCACAGGTATCTAGTTTTGAAATGCCTGCAGAGCGTTCCCCAAAACCTTTGACAAAATTGAGGCATTTAGTAAAGATCAAACTCAAGAGTGATACTGAGCTGGGAGAAGGAGGAGTTGATTGAAGGCATCATAAATGTTTGTTAAGTAAAATTCCAGATGATCCTAGAATGTATTTTTTTTTCCCTACAGTGGAGGAAGGAGCCCATCAGTCTATATGCGGCCAAGCCAGAGAATTACTTAGAGTGCTGGACTGGGTAGTTAGTTTAGCCCTCAACAGATGATAAGAGCAAGACATTGCAGAGCAGCTGAATTCTGCCACACTTGAACTGGTCCCAGTGCACTGGAAGAAAGGAATAAAAGTTCTGGTTACGTAGGTGACTGTTAGAAAACGAAAAAATGATAACTGCAGTTTAGTGTAAACAGGTCCTTTACACAGATAACATAACCACAAATGTTGTTCTTAGTAGGAGTGCATCTGTGTGGTTTTCTGTCTGTCTTGAAGCTTACTGGTGCAATTTTAGAACAGCTTAGATTCCTTTTCCCAGCTGTTATATTTGGAAGAGCATCCTAGTGTCTTGTTTGTCAGGCAATTACAAAGCTTTTAATTTCTGATCCATTAAATTATAGTTGCGTGCAATGCATTACTATAATTTGTGCTAATGGCATCCTTTACCTTGAACTGGAAATGCTGCCAGAAATGGAATCTGCGTTAGAGTGTGTTTGACAGAGCAGATGGATAAACTCAAACATATTTAGTCAGGCAAAGTTTTGCAAGGAGCGTCTGCAATTTCTGGAAATACATCTGTTCAGCTACACTGCTTTGCACCAGAGATTCACCTGATGTGGTGTCCTCTTCAGCAGTGATACTTTCCCCAGCACTGCTCTAGCTCTCTATTTTCAGCTCAGACGCTTCCTGAGACAAGCGGAATTTCATCTGTGAACACACTGAGCTGCCCTTGTGCTCATGTAAACACCAGCATCCTTAGAAGAGGATTTCCATACCTCACTGCTCTGTGCATTCCGCCTGTACCACTTCCATGTGATGAGTTCTCAGCTTACAGCGAAGGTTACTGGTCCCTAAACGCATGATTTCACATGTTGTACTATGAAATTCCATTTTCTGGCATTCCAGCTCACAAACCCCATGAGCTCTCCTGTGTAACTGCCCAGTCCTCTTTTACTGGTGATAGTTTGCTATCTGATGTCACCCACAGAAATTTCATGAGCCTGTTGTCACTCCATGACTACTGATTTATTGAAAAGTGTTGGGAGGAATGCTTTGAGTAAGCTCTTTGTGATGATTTCCACTGTTAATACAACTTGCAGTAGTTTTCCTCTTTGGTCAATTTCTTTGCCTCTCATAACACTTCTATTAAATATTGTTTAAGTATTATTTTGTAATGAAAGTAGAGTATTGCTAAAGAGGATTTCTATTAAAAATAATACAGGAATCAGTGTCAAATGATTTTTAAATCGATATATAAGCTAACTCAACATTTCTGGTACAACAGTCATCAAAATATTAGATAAAACATTGCATGTGAGTTGTCTTTGACTTAAAAAATAAGGATCCTATGTCCATTTACTTCCACGTTTTTATTACTTCAGTACTATGGACAACCCTGAAACATCATATAGTAAACCAAATGTTTATAACCTATTCAGGCTTTTACCTGGTCAGCCAGGTAAGCTTTTCTCCCTTTTCCACATTCTGGGAGATTGAAAACTTCCAGAACTCCACTCCTGTTGGATAGAAGCTTTCCAAATTAATGTGCTCTGCTTCATAACATTTTTATGTGTTGGTGCCATTCTACAGTTAAGGAGTTGTCCTTTAGTTTGTATTTTTTCCCTCTGGTTATTTAGTCGAGATGTTTGCTTGAAATCACATCCCCTCTTAGTCTTGTTTTGTTCGACTAAATAAGGTGAAGTCTTTACCCAACCCCTTAAAAAGGGCTCTCCATCTGGTTGATTATACTGGAGTTCTTCTCTGCACCTCTTGCAATATAGACTCATCTTTGTTGCAAGTGAGGAAACAGAATGATATGCTGGAATGAGCTTTTGTGAGACTCTCGAGCAACAGAAGTGCTTTCTTGGCTCTCAAAATTTCTCAGCTTTTTGCATTTTAGGTTGTTTGCTTCTTTGAGGAAGACACCCACACTGACAGCACATACGAATGCTGCCAGTTGACTCATGCACCCAGGTCTTTCTTTACTGCTTAACTTTTAAGACTGATTTGTATTAGGAAGCCATGTGTGAAGCAGCTTTCTAGTTCTTCCCATTTATGCACATCCATGCCTTCCTGAATGATTTTATCTGTTCTGGTTAGGCTTTAGGTTTTCTTGATAGTGGCAAACAATGCCAGCACAGTCCTGGCTTTTATCCTAAAACCACTAACTAAAGCTTCAAGTGAGTGATGTGTATATACTGATTCTTCTGAATCTCCATTTGGTAGTTTTGTAGCTTCTTTGCAACTTAAATAGCTTGTCCTAAGGAGAGAATGGGACAACTTTTTAATACAGTTTTGTCTTTGCGTATGTGCAGCCTCAGCATGTTTGTTTCTCTTACTCAGAGACGACATAGTCAGCTCTGCTCCATACAGATACTGATTATGAAAGGTTGCAATTTGGTCACCATCGCTTATGAACTGTGAGGCTTTTTTCTTCAATGCTATTCTTCTCTGAGTGATAAAAATATGTAAGCACAACAATTTACTATAATTTTTTTTTCCAAACAAAACCCCATTCAATTTTCATCATATGCCAAACTTTGATCTATTGGAAGAGGAATATCAATTTACGTATGATCATAGGACTGGATGTTTTTAAAAGCATCATGGATGTTGCGTTTCCTGACTTTGAGTGCTTGCACTGCTCTTTTCTATCTCTTGTTTGTTTTCTCTGCCAATGGTTTTTGAAATATGTTGTGTTTGGGCAACTGCTTTATGTTAGACTTGCTGCAGAAAAGATGTTAGTGTATGTGGAATTGAATGAGGGCTTGACAGCACTTGCTCTGCTTTGTGTCTGGTGGTTGAGTTGCTGCTGTGCAGTAGAAGTGTGGTTGGCAGACTCTTGGGGAAGGACATGCAGGGAAATAATGACTGGTGAAAACCAGTTTGTGTGTGCATTATATAGTTCAGGCTTTTGTTTCTACTTCCTTATGATTATCTTCTGATAATCCATGAGACATAGGGAAGTTTGAAAGCTTTAACAGTCTGGAATGCTTTTTTGTTACCTCTTACAGCTTTGAAAGATTGAGTATTCATGTGAGAGTATCCATGTTTCCAGTATTAGACAGATACCTAACTGGCTTGTACAGAAGTATGGTGAAAAAAGGTTACTGCTGCTAGAGAGGTTGTTTTAGAATGCAGCAACAATATTTCACATCTCAAGGGTAATACTACGCTCAAACTGTAGCCTAAAATAAAGAACAAAAAAATGGAAATCAGCACTTAAGCATCTGAAGTTTATTTGCTTATTTCTGAAATCAGTGTTTAGTCCAGTTTGGTCTCTTCTTTGGGTAGCAGTGGATGTACAAGAAACAAAACTTAATGAAATGATGATTGTTTATAGGAATAGTCTGTAACTGCATTTGTAATGCTTTAATTCTTTTGTTTACCTTTTGCTGTGGGTAGGAAGTGCACATGGTGTGTATTTCAAGTATTTGGAAATAGTAAAAGTGCAAAAAACACCAAACTGAGGTGTGCCTCTATGACTTTTGATTCTGCTGTGCCAAATGTGTATGTCCAGATACACGTCAGTGAAAACCACACAAGAGCTCAGATGTGCCCAGTACGGGCTGTAGACAATACCCAGTTAATGATTATTTAATCACTGAAGCCCGAGGGGTAGAGACCATCTACATTATTGACTTCTGGCCTTATGATTATTGGAGAAGGTGGTTTATAATCTCATTAATAAATTTAAGCAACAGTTTCTTCTGCTCTGCAGAATTCCTGTTGTCCCTGCTCCTCGTAGGATATAGAAGACTGTAGCTTTTTCGTGGCTGTGTAGATGGGGCTAAACTGCTTCATGGCCTGCTGCAAATACAAATCTTTTTATTCTTGCTGTGTTTTTCTGTGGTGGTTATTGCTGTGAAAACGAAGGGATTGGAGCATTTCACTACTGTAAGGAGTAGTGCTGTCCCTCGTTATGAGATCTTACATATACATGATTTTCTTTCTGGTTCTTGAGCCTATGCTTAAATAAAAGGTCTCCATTAGTGTTCAAGCATGAACTGATGTGAAATCTGTCTGCAAGGAGCAAGCCCATGAAGCACTTCCCTGTGTCATTGCTGCGTGTAACCAGTTTGGGTTGTGTGGAGTTCCTGAAGTAGAATAAAAATTAGATATCTGGAACCTCATGAGAACCTCACCAACTAAAAGCAAATACATTTTTACCATCACCATCAAATATGAGGATGGTCTCTGGAAAAAATGAAAGGCCTTTGTGTGCTGTAAAATGTCATGGAGAAAGTTCTAAGGAAAGAAAACTGAACTGGTTCCGCAGCCAAGGGTAGAAAGCTCTAGTTGGGATAAATCTTGAGAGGCACCATATGCAGCAATCTATAGGACATGACTAGAATTAACTTCCTAGAACTCTAACAGGAACTGCCCGTGAGGTGACCGGACTTCACTGAGGTAGTCGGTGCAAGTGGAAAAGCGGCTGTGAAGTGGAGAAGTGGAAGACAAATGCTGGGGCTGGCTTTGGTGTTGAAACGCGAGTAGGGAAGCTGTGCCATGCTGCAGTTCTGCAGGAGCGACAGACGGTCTTGGGCGGCCTCTACTGTTGGCTGGCAGGACATTAGGCAGTGAGAGAGGACCTGCCCAGAAGGGGGTCAGGCTGTGCTGCTGCTTTTTAGTCCTCTTGTTCCTGTAAGACAGTGTTCCATTAGGACCAGGAGCAAAAAGCGCTGCATACAGCAGAAGTAAACAGAGTTGCTTGCATAAGTTTCATGGTCTCTTGTCCTTCGTTCAGACAGCCTGTTCCATAAATTCTGTTCTCCTGGGTTGTGAATAGATCTGAGGTGGGAATATTTTGCGTCCTAGGTAGATACTGTAGATATGATTTGTTCAAGTCAGGGTAACAATTAGGTGTCCTTTCAGTGGTAGCTAAAACGTTCACTCGGCAAACGGTGCGTAAGATGCCGATACATTAATCCTCGGGCAGAGACTTCTGAGGATTATAGACGGTAAAAGAAGTATTTCAGTTTAGCCGTAGAAAGTGGCAGGAGGGCACGTTCCTGCTGCCTGAATCGCAGAGTGCCCTTTGGAAGAGCAAGCCAGGAACGGTGCCTGAGGACCATGCCACGTGTGGTTTGATTCAGCAGTGTGTATGAATGAACGCTGTGTGTGTTCCTTGGGGGAGGGAGGAGTGTTTCAGGGGAGGGACCGGATTTTGTTTATTTTTAAAACAGGGCTGAACCAAAAAGTACTTTGCTTGGTTTGTCAGTCCTCGATTGCCTTTCTTCCAGTATACACAGGTTGGAAAACTGAATTTTGACTACCTAAGGAGGTCAGTAAGGATAACACACATTTAAAGCATTAAAGCATAGTTCCCATTAATGCGAGACATTGTTTTGGGTATTGAACACTTTGGAAAATCAGAGTCGTCTGTGAAACAGAGGAACATTCTTTTGTTCTGGTTATACGGCTTCCTTTTGTTGTAGCTCAGAAACGAGAGTAGGAGCTGGTTCTCCAGAGCTGCCAGCATCTGCATTTTGTTCTGTACTCATTCTAGTTTCCTTAACATGAACCTGTCAGGAAACTTTGTTCATTCAGCCTCTTTCCCACAGCAGTGAGGGATTCAGTGAATCTCTGTGAAGGTGAACATATGTGTGTTTTATGGAGCTGCATGTTGCAGTGAGGCTATCTATTTCTGAAGGTCTGTCTTAATGTAAAGTTTAACAATAAATGCAGTTGTACTGGGTAGGTATTCCTGTAGTCTGAAAAATAGTTTTTGTACTCCTGTCTTACATTTCAGGCTACTTTTAGAAATGTATAATGTCTGCCATATCAGATAATCTTGTCAACACTTTTAATTTTATTTGTTATTCATTCTTTTCTGGTAAATAATGAGTCTCAAACAGCAGACTCTTGACATAAATACTACATATTTTGTTGAAAAGGGATGTTTCTTAATTTGCTCTTTAACAGCTGCACCTAGGTAAAAGGGTTACCTGTCTGCAGGCAAATTTATAATACAAGATGTTTTTGTAATTTATAGTGGAGGAAACAAAAGAAGTACCATTTCCAGGTGAATCTGGCAGTACTAAACAATCTTACCAAGAGCTTTGGGTGAAGAGAAGGGTGTGTGAAGTATGTGGTTGCAGGTTTTTCTTCCACGTTCTCTGCCCTGCATTTTGCCACCGTTCTGTTTGCTTCAGATGGATTATGCTAGATGAGTTTTCACCTCACAGCTGATCAAGTTTGCCATCAACTCAAATATTTACATTTCCTTGGTGCAGATTAAGTGTAGTGCTTCAGTACTGGAGTGCTGCATCTCTGCAAAGACTGGCTTGAATAATGTGCTGTCACACTTACTTAATATCACATCTGATTCTATCTGATATGACTGTACATTCTAATTTACTGTTAAATCAAATTTGTTTTGTCTATGCCTCCTACATGTGTTTTTTTTTTTTTAATGGGGGGTTTTATGACCTTGGCTTTGGTAATGGTAAAGGATGGGGGTAAAACCTCATATTATTTGTAATTTAATTGTCTTTTCCTGCAGCATTATAAGACACTTTTACAAGGTCTGCTCTGAGATACAGTCCTTCGGAGCAGAGCTTTGAATGTAAAAGCAGATTTGTAATTAAAGATGTTAAAATCCAAGAAGAATCTGGTTAAGCGCCCAACCCTTTTCTTTTTGATTGTCTGCCGTGTAGTACTTGGCAAGAACATCACTGACCTGTCTAGACAGATCCAAAAGCTTGCTACCAATACATAGCAGGCATGTGCATTGCTGCCTGAAGTTTTCTGTTTAAACCCTTATTGTCCTTATTGCTTTTCTGTATCTTTAAAAGTTCTATCTTTAGTTCAATGAAAAGTGCAACCAAGACCACCAAAACTTTTAAAATAAGATGAGATACACTGCTGAAATGAAGCATTTGAGGAATACTGGATGCTATTTACAATTCTTTGCCAAAGACTTTGATTATATTCTTGTATTTATGTTCTAAAGGCCAAATATCTTGAACTCAGAGCAGAGTACTGAGCATTTTGAAAAGATGATAATTCTGCAACATAAAGATGATTTTTATTTTTCTCTCCAGAAACTCTGTAGAGATGCTGGTTGTCAAATATGACAAAGCAGAAGAACTGCTGTTAATTTCCTACTTTATTGAATCTGGGGGGAAAAAAAGTAATGTTGACTTTTTGCAAGTAGCTTATTTGTTTCCAAATGTAATAGTCTCACAGTCATCTTCAGGCTAGCTTGAACATCAACTTTCACTTTTATGTTTACTCAGTTCTTTGCTTTTTGCTGTTATTTCTCTGTCCCTTTTCTAGGCAGAAGAAAGACTCATTTTGATTAATTTAGGGTATTGGTATTAATAGAATGGAGAGAAACGAAAATCTAGAGGCACTGTTTGTATTTCAAGGAGTAAATCAAGGCGAAAGGCTTTTTATTCCCTCTTTTTTTTTTTTTCCTTAACAGGTGTCTTTTAAAGCCATTTTTGGGTGTTGTAAATGTGTGGTCTGCAAGTTAACCTCGTACTGCTTGAATTCAATACCTGCTTTGGATCGAAGGAAAAGAAATGGAGGTTATCCTAATACCTAGGCTTATAAATCTGTTAGACTTATTTCAGGAGAGTGTTTAAACATCTGCTGACAGAACTATGCTAATGGGTGTGGTGCATTATGTAATTTTCACTACTTGGTAAAGCCTTTTTCTGAAGATAAGGAGTGCATTGTTTACATGGTAAGAGAGTTCTTTGGGGAGAATAAATTCTTGAGCAAGCGGTGAACAGTTACAAGTAAACTATTAAGTAGTATTGATAAATGAGATGGGCTGAAGAGGGAAAACAAGAAGGATGCCCCATGTGGGCATCCAGCTGGGGTGGAGCAGTAGAGTTGGGAAAGCCCCTGTGTTTTCAGGTGATTCGGAGGTAGTGTGCTTATTTCTCAGCTGCCCTGTGGTTGGCTTCAGGTTGAGCTCTACTTCAAAACCTCTGAAAAATATTTAGGAAACATCTGAACCTGCCATGTAGGAATTGATTATTGTAAGGAAAACGAGTCTTCCTGGAATCTCTTAACTATTTGTGAGGTAGACAAAACCAGGTATCATTTAATAATCCAAAATCTACCTTTTGTGGGGAGGTAGAGAGTTAGTAGAAGCTAGCGTTTATTGAAAATGTTGTCTTTAGAAGCAGAATGACTCTATGAAATATGCCTTACTTAACAGTTGAAACAGTTTTGCTTATTTATAGTCACTTGTGTATTGCTTTGGATTTTTCTGAGTTTGTTAGCAATCCTTCAGTGGCTATTTCATGCCACACCAGTGTTTCCAGAAATGAATGTTTGGTGATCTGGAGTAGAAGTTACACAACAAATATTGTGGCAGTAAGTATATGGATCCCAGTCGCATTTTACTTTGGAAGTGAGCTAAAATAAAATGTTTCTTATTAGTGTGTGGTAAAGATGAACTTATGTTTTAATTCTGTGATAAGTTTTTTGAGTGCTTATCATAGTTTTAAATAGTAGATTTTGATATTTTTTTTCTGTTTTCCCAAACTGTGAATTTCTTCCATTCCTAGCAGGTTATCAACTGCAAAAAGTAAAAGGAACTTAGGTATGTTCCTGGTAGTTTTTTCAGCTTCTCACCTATCTGTTAACCTGAGTTAGCAGAATAAGAAGGGGAAGTATTTTCTGTGTGCCTGTCAGGAAGCTAAAGCATTAAACATAGTTCTGAGAGGAGTTTAGAGGTAGAGGAATTACTTTATCACCATCTGTTATGGGCACACTAAATTGAAAAGAATGATGTTAAAATGTGGAGTTTCCAATAAGCTAGGGAGGATTTGTGTTACATGGTTCTGTTCACTTAGTCACACAGCATACATGTTGAAAAGCTCCCGATAGGGTCTCACGTCGAGGTCCTTTATGCTTCATTTGCTATTAGGAAAATCTAAGCACAGCTCCCTGGAATTTTAAATGCTACATGGCCGAGAGTGTGTGTGGGGGGGGTGGGTGGAGAGAGAAGAGGTATAAAAGTTTTTTTCTTTTGTCCTTCCATCTAAGTCAGCAATTCCTTTTATAATGGCTCCCATTCATTAACAGAGATGGAAGGTCTGATACTGGAGGATTTTGCTAAGGAAGTTATTCCTTCTACCTAATCAGTTTGTATCAGAATGCATTTATATTCCAATACATTTATAATGATAAAACCAGCAACTTCTCTCCTCCCGCAAAAACTGCTCTTGAAGCCCAAGCAGGTCAAAGACTGACTGGTGGAAGCTTTTTTTATATTTCATGTTGGATAATTAGATCTTCTAAGAGGTCAGCACTTGCCATTTTCATAAGATCATGTTATGCTACTTATTGAGACGAATGGTTGTGAGGAAATTTTTCTCTATTGGACATTGATGCTAGGAAAAAGAAATATCTTTTTCAAAAGTGTTGGAACAGTTTGTTGTCCTTCCTGGAAGTGAACTGTTCCAGCTGTTAAGAGGGCAGTCAGAGATTTCCAGTAAACCTTTATCTTGTTACTCTGTTATTTTTCCTGGTTATTCAAGTGTGGACCTTGACCATTGATTGGGGTAAAGACTATTTTCACTCACTGAATATTCAGATAGACTAGAGTAAAACTTACAGTGAGGCTTTTAATTATTAAAAAAAAAATAGTTTAATTACAAGGATGGTCACACTCTTGTCAACAGGACTAACAATTAGAGGAAGGAGTTTGTACTTAATCTGAAATATGACAGGAGAGGAATGTCCTTTAAAGCTTTCTGGCTCTTAGGCTGATACCTCTCCCTATTCCCTCTGTTGAAAACAGTTTCTACAGGGCATGAAGACCAAATTTATAGTTAGGTACTACTTCTCTGGAAATAGACTTTAAAAAGACTATAATAAAACCAGTTTTTAGAGATGTTCTGTTTTGGAAAACAACAGCTTAATTGCTTGGAAGAAAGGCAGACCAACTCACTGAGATGGACTACTCCTTTGTATATATTTAATGTGGATTTATTTTTTAGTAAGTATAGGCTTCTCTTTAGATTGCTTGTCTGCCACAGATGCCTTTTAAGAGTTGACCTGTGTAGGGATATCCTGTACAGTATGTTGTCTTGACTGCCAAGAGCAGCTGCAAACACCTAAGGGACCTGCAACAGACAGCTGATCACTTGCCACCTTCACACAATTGGTTCTAGTGGTGGTATAGATGCTCTACCTGATGAGAAATGCTCCTAGTTTCAAGAAAACTGACATATGTGACCTGTGTAATCAATCCATCTGATTAAACGTGTGTACACATTTAATCTTCACACGACGTGAAATTGCCAGTGACAGAGCTTAGCATTCAACTGCTAAAGGACTATGAGGAGTTATTTCCTGTAGGGGTTGGGAAATTGTGTTCTCTGCCTGAGTGGGTAGGCTGGGGCTCTGGAGAGGAGACTTGCTGAGTCAAGATGGGTGGGTACAGAGACAGAGAATTTCCTCCCGGAGTTCGAAGACAGAGGCAGAGAGAGCTGCAGACATCCTGGGACAGCACAGGTTAGTGGTCTAGGCTGAATTAAGGGAGAGGAATTTTTGTTACAGTACACTTGAGGAAGGCTGGTTGAAGAGGAAGCCTCTTAAGGCTGCATACTACTGATTCAAGTTACCTCTCTTCCAGTCTTAGGTGTGGCTTAATTGCTATTCTCAGATAATAAGGAAATGTGTGGATTTCTTTTTCTTCCCCAACCCATACATATACACACCCATGTGTTTCTTATATTCTGCAGGCAGTGAAGGAGAACAACATATAGTTGTATGAAGGCTGCAGCTTTGGTGGATTGAGACCTTGACCATTTAACTGGTTTTGTAGATCTTCTAATGACTTGGTTTTACTCAGTGTCTGATAATTAAGTTCTAAGTAGCAAGACCAGGATGCAGAAAATAGACACAAACTAGGATAATTCCGAAAAGATTTATTGACTTGTTGATTTCGAAAGGGATGAAAAACTTGGTTGTACTTATAAAAGAAAAGGGCTGTTGGACTGTTAGACATTTAAGAATGCAGCTTTATGATTCTCGATTCTCTTTGAGAGTCTTCAATGGAAATGCTGCATGAAGAAGATGATCAAAACCATCTCAGATTCTACTGATTTGTTGTTGTGCTGGTTTGGTAATTGCCATAATCCTGTGTGGTTTCAAAGCTCAATAGCTTTGCAGCATGGCTAACAAGGCTTTGTCCCAAGGAATCTGTATGCTCAGTATCAGCCACATGTGCCTTTCCATGACCATAGCATGAAGCGGTGTCATCTGGGGGCCCCAAACTGCTACAGAAACATGGGATACAGGTAGGCTCACAGTGTGTGCATCTGACCCTGCAGGGAAGCTTGCAGCTCAGCTGTCTACAAACCAGGGTTTGAGAAAGAGCTCAGTGACACTTGTGAAGAGGGCTTTTTTGGTTTGCTCTTGCAGGTGAAATGACATAGTGATAACACTAAGGAATGAATGATTATTTTAAAAGATGCTGTTTTTATAGCAAGTATTAAAAAAAAAATCTCAGAACTTGAATTGAAAACTCTGAAAATGCCTTTGTATAAACCAAACATGGATGTTTTCTGCCTGAAAAGGAAGTTCCAGATAAATAATGATGATGTTATTTTCTAAGGCTTGTTTGAGGGTTTATAATAGGTTGCAAAAGTGCTGTGTGGATTTTCTTCTCATTTTTGATTATTGTACTGAAGTGAAAATACTGGTTGAGTATTTTCCTGTTTGACCAGAATGTGGTTGTGTTTTTTGTTTGGTCATGTTTTGTCTTCTCTTAGCCTTGACACTTTCAAACTTGCTTGTTCACCAGTTCGGATGCACAGTGCTGTGCACCGTGGCCAGCTTGCTCCCGGTGCTTGTCATGAGCACCCATTAGTGAAATATGACCACGCTCAGGGTTGTTGCAGATGAACTGGCAGCTGAAATATGACATTCTTGTGCTTACAAACAATTGCTTCCTCCTCACGCTCTGTTTTGAAAATACAGAGTAACACCTTTCACGGCAGACTGTTTACACGGGGGCAGGACCAGGGAAACAAGCTGTTAGTGGCTGTCCTCATGAATAATCTGGCAGGCTGCCGAGCAGCCCTGATTGCCATCGGCTGGGAAATGATCTGTTAAAGAATGTGCTCTTAACTGAGGATATTGTAGATGCAAGACGAGAGACTTTCCCCACTCGATGGGCACCAGCCTTTCAGTGCCTCTTGAGGTCTGGCTTCAGGTAAAAGGTTTTCTTAGTATTTTATTGGTTTGCTTGCAAATGAGCCTCTGTGTCTATGTTTTGGCAGATGAAGAATTAAAAAGCAGCAAAAGTAAAACCTGTATGAAAGGTGCTGCTTTCAAAAGAGATCTTCAGAGCCATCACAGTCACATTTCTAGGAACAGAAATATTTGTAGTGTGCTAAGTTTGCACGGTACATGGGGGAATAAATGTGCCGGTTGGCTCTGTGTTGATTGTAGCTGTCTGTTGATTGTTCCTCTGCTGCTCAGAGGGTACACCTCTGAGAATTAGTAGTCTGTGGGGATGAGAGGGAGGCAGCCTTGCAAGTGATTGCCTATTGGAGATGTTGAGGTGCATAGATAATTTCCCAGGGAAATTGTGTTACACATATTCTTTAGTAGAAGATTTCCAACAGCACAAATACACACACCTCTCAGGAATCTGCCAGAGTGGCAGTGCTCTGATTCCACAACAGCTTTCCCCAGGAAATTGATTCTGCTTAGATTCACAGGAGGGGCCAGATGTTCTCATTACTTATCCAAAAAAAAAAAAAGGAAATTGAAAGAACCACACACATGCATTCACTGAAACTCTGAACATTGTCTCTGGTTTTAGTTTAGCTTATTATGTGCTTTCTTAACTCATTTGAGTTTTAAAATAATCCCGAAGTCATGTTCTTGTTTTAAAGTTGAGAGAACCGAGGGCAGGCTCTGCAGGGTTCTGCTGTACCACAAGAGGGCATTTTTGGTGCCAACTCTGCTACTATTCAGGAATAAACACACTTTAAAATGTCTCAATTTGGATGAGTTAATCTTAAAACACAATTGAAACACTATGTCTTTTTTCTCCAAGTTCCGTAGTATTGGAACTAAGAAAGAACATTTTCAGATCTTTGTTTTCCTAGTTAACATGGAATTCTTGACTGATTTTTTGGGTAACTGCATAAAGACTGAAAATTCCAAGTAGAATTGTGTTATATTCAGGATTTTGTGCTGGTGAAGAACAATCTGTCTCATACTGATTACTAAGAATAAAGTGATACTGAATATGCTAGAGCTGTTTTCCTTTTAGGACCGGTAACTTCAAATAGTGTGGTTCAATGTGGAAGACTGTGATCATTAGAACAGCATGTACTTTTGTTCTGCTTATGTAGAACAAAAGACAAGTAATGCAAGCTGCTATAATGCTAACATTTATAGAGCTTGCATTTTATCATGGAAGATCAGCAGTAGCAGGAGGAAAAAGAAGTGCATAGTAATTTTGCCTCGCCGTTCGATTTGGAGTGGGATGAGCCACAGTTTGCTTCTGTATGCCCTGGAAGATCTATAGCTGTTGCTTCCTCCATGTGCAGGAGGATGTCAGCAGGAGATTGCTTCATCTTGTGCCTGGGACATGCATGTGCCTGTCCCCCGTGAGTGCATATCCTCCTAACGACACGGAGGCGTCCTCCAGCCTGTGCTCTGCTCAGGTGAGATGATGCTTCATGCACTCAAGTTGTGTATCTTGATTCCTAAGCTGTCATGTGATAAGGGGGCTCTTTACTCATAAATAGAGCAGAGTACCAGAAGAGTTTATCTGAGTTGAAATCCATCTGTTTTCGAGCATTCCTCATATGGCTGCAAGGAACAGCATACAAGCCAAGTGAATTGTTCTGGCAGGTTCAGTTTGTTATGCCAGCTCAACTAATCTTCAGGGGCTTTCCCATCTCACCCAACGCAAAACAAAATTCTGGTAGGATTTATCTTGTTTGTTTGTTTGTTTGTTTGTTTTTTTAACATCTGATAGTTTAAGCTTTGCAAATGGTTGCTCACGCTCTCAGGTTGGTGAGCCAAACTTAGGATGAAGACACCAGCAAATACTAGGAAAATAACATTGAGAACTGGGAAAAGTTGACACAAATTCTATCTGTATCAAATTTGGCTACATTGTTTTAATGTGATTTTTTTGCCTCACTAAATTGACATATACAATTAAAAAAGTGTTTATTTTTTCATAGAATAGAATCATAGAATCAGCCAGGTTGGAAGAGACCTCCAAACTCATCCAGTCCAACCTAGCACCCAGCCCAATCCAATCAACTAGGCCATGGCACTAAGTGCCTCATCCAGTCTTGCCTTGAACACCTCCAGAGACGACGACTCCACCACCTCCCTGGGCAGCCCATTCCAATGCCAATCACTCTCTCTGGCAAGAACTTCCTCCTAACATCCAGCCTAGACCTACCCCGGCACAACTTGAGGCTGTGTCCCCTTGTTCTGTTGCTGGTTGCCTGGGAGAAGAGACCAACCCCAGCTGGCTACAACCTCCTTTCAGGTAGTTGTAGAGAGCAATGAGGTCTGCCCTGAGCCTCCTCTTTTCCAGGCTACACACTCCCAGCTCCCTCAGTCTCTCCTCACAGGGCTGTGCTCCAGGCCCCTCAGCAGCTTTGTTGCCCTTGTCTGGATATGTTCCAGTACCTCCACATCTCTAACCCAACCTGAATAGCAGGTCTCTGTCCATAACTGAAGTAAAAAAAACAACCTTTAATTTTATTTATCAAAATTTTTACTTGTGTTAACATTCTGAAATACTCCAGTTAATAAATCAAAATTGCACTGACATTGTGCATTTACAGGTTGGTGGTATGCTCTGCATCAGGAAAAACATACAACTGTCCATCATTTGGTTCTGCAGCACCTCTGCAGGATTACATAAAGGATGGTTGAAGCCTTCTGAATGCTCATCTGAAGGGGTGTGGTGACACCCATAGTTTTTGTACATCAGATAAATGATGGGGATGCTTATTTTTAATAATACCATTCTGTTAGATTTGGCATGGTTCATTATGAAAAACATTAATTCTTTGCTGATGTAGTTTTCTTCCACTGTGTACTTTTCCTTACATTTCTGTGCTTTTGTATATGATGGGCTCCTTTTTGTTGCTTCCTTGCTAATAATATTACTTCATTCCTTGATTTGTGGTGGGTTTTTTTCTTTTTTATTTTTTCCTTTAAAAGAAAAATGTAGTTTATTGGCTTTTTGAAAAATAACAAGAAGTTTGTGGAAGCACTTGTAATGCATGTGCTTTGAAAGTGGAAAAAGCAAACACAGTATGTGTTGGCAGAAAGGATACCCTTAACATACTGTTTTCTAAACTGGATTCTGCAGTGCTCTTGTGTCTTCTAACGACTTTATTTTGAGACCGTTACAGAATTTTAATCTTTTTGCACTGAGAAAGCTGATGTGCTGGTAACTGCTATTGTTTGCCCTTAAGGAACAGTGGTTTAGAAAGACTTTTAACACTAGGGTGGCAATTAAAAACGTTTAACCTGTTTCTAATTCTTAAGCCTTTTAAAGTTGTTCTTTTGTAGAAATGCAAAATGAACTTGTTCTAAACTAAAGTTGCTCTTTTTGCAGTGTTAGTAGTGCCAATCAGAAATGTAAAAAGCTGCTGGAGGTTTGGGTTTAGGCCTGCTTTTCAGGAGACTCTGTTGAATGAATAAAGGCCAAGTATCTGCAGTCTTTGGCCAGACCTTCCTGGATTATTAAAATATCTTCATATAAGAAGCACTGTCATAATTGGCACCGAGTAATTACTGTTTTGAAAGTCTTAATTAAGGCTTGTCTTGGCTGGACTTACTTATGGAATCTCTGTTGTTTTCCTCTATAAATTCTGCTATAAACTGGTCTTAAACTGCAGGAGAAGCTAGTAGGATTCCAAATACATACACCTATGCAACAGATATTCTTGCCTGCAGATATATACTTGACTTGGAATTCATACTGCAAATAAAACACTTTTCAAAACTCGTTCTGTTCGTGGGTTTGAGTCTGGGAAGTATGACAAGTTGTGTATTTAAAAACAAACATGCCCTCCCTCTACCCACACATACACATGTAGAAATGACAGAACTTCACATTTGCATTAGTGCAGAGCTCGAGAACCTGTATCCATACACACGAGGAAGAAACCAAGCTGGATTTATGGAAAATAAGACAGGAAATGTCTTGACAAAAGTTGTGATTTAGATGGGAAGGTTTTACAAAGATGCTGCTAGGGTAGTAACTATTTTCAGTGGAGACCTACCCAATAAATCAAGCAGTAGATTCCAGGAAAGGTTGATTAAAACTTCTTTGTTACTTTAAATTGGTAAAGCTGGGATAGCACAACAAAGGGCCTGTTGTAGTGTATAGGATTCACAGTCAGCCTTATCCAGATCAGACAACATTGCTTTTATTCACATGTGTAATGGAAATGGCACTTTGCAAGTGATGATGTTTAACTTCAGGTGTCTCCAAAATGGCTTTGGAAATTAGTGTCTTCAGCTAAGATGATTGATTATTGAATAGATTGTATTTATGACCTGGATATTTTTCACCCTAGTTTTCTATAATTCCATTAGAAAACCAGGTGTCTGAAATGTGTTTAAACTATACCTGCTTTTTGTGGGTTTGAACTAATTAGAACAGCGACTGGTGTGTTTGTGCTGCCCAAAAAATGTCTGCTTTTGGCATTTCATAACAGGAGCAGGAAGAAATTAATAGAGGAATGTGTACAGAAGTGAGTGACTGTTCCTGAAAGTATGATGTTTGGAGACGAGCTTTTCCAAGAAACTGTCTCCACTTATGTGATTGCTGTATTGCTTGGTCTGGAAAACATACAGTAGTGATCTGGTAGAGTTAGATAATGCTTGGACTTGATGATCTTAGAGGCCTTTTCCAAGCATTGTGATTTTATGATTCTGTGAAACACTGTGTCATTACAGGACATAACTAGAGCATGTCTGCTTTGTGGTCTAACGCCAGGGCCAAATCCTGGCAATGTTAATTTGGCCATGATGCACATGTTCTTACTTGCAGTGCCTTTGATAATGTCATGTGCTGCCATTCTGCTGCAGACAAAGTTAATTGGGGTGGAGAGTACAGTACCTCACCATAAGCACTGTACTTTTTGTATGGTCCTCGATGTGGGACATTCCAGGAGTTCAAAAAGGACAAAGAAAGGGAGGATGATTTTATTTAACGTTTAGAAAACATCCATTTGCCTGTCACTAAATACCTTTGCATGCATTCCTTAAATATATGAATGGCTTGCAGTTTCTGCACTTAAAGTAATAAAACAAACCCAAACAATTAAGAACACCACATCAAAGCTGTGCTTGTTTATAAAGTCTTTCTTACAAATATTTTATAAATAGGACAATAATGTTAAAGTCATTAAAAACAATGAAAGCTGTTTCACCTATTACTTAGCATATGTATTTGTGTTTGTTTATCTCCATATTATTTATTATATTTGGCACAAAATAAGGTGTCTGTACTATCTGTATGCTAGCTTTAGAGATGTGGGCAGTTGTATTTACTGGCCTGGTTCCCTCACAGTTATTACAAGAAGGGGAATATTGAAATATAACAGATGATGTCCAGATTGGTTAATGAATATAAATGTTATTTGGTGATGATTCAGCTGGAGACCTTGAGTGTACCTTTCTAGAAAATGAAATTTCTTTAGGAGTTAGTGTTCAGACTTGTCATCCATTTTGAGGCCATTTGTTTAAGCTTTCTGATTTTAAGCAAAATAATGAGATGATAGATTCTGTGTTCATAATTTCAATCTTATGGGGGTTGGGCTTCTCTCGATACCTAAAAAGACCAAATTGATATATCTAAACCACTCTAAGAAAATACTAAGTGCTCTCTATTTCTGAAGAAAATAATAACCATGTCTATTTCTTAGATAATTAGATCTTAGTCTAGAACTTTTTGGAAGGCCTGTGTGTTGTTTTGTGCATTTAATTTTATGTAGAAGACTTGAGTAAATCATCTTGCCATGGTTTAGATCAGTACACCTTACTGTAGTCCTGAGGTGCACATCTTTTTATGTCATTGCAGTGTACTTGGTGCTTTGTGCACGGGGATTTGCTAGGTCCATGTCATTGTTACAGTAGCTGAGATTTTGTGTGACCATAAATTCAGTTGCATCATGTGAGTATAATTAACTCTCATTATGTGTGCCTCACAAGTTCCATTCAGTTTATCTGAGTTGTAATCAGCTGAAAAAAAGTAGTAGAGATTCTATGTTCAGCAGTCAGGCAGAAAAAAATGCAGGAATGTGTAAACAGTGATTTGTGTTCTGAAGTGCTGGACTTCAGTAGCCAGCAGGAAGGAGCCCTCCAGAACAAGAAAGCCAAGAATCTAGCAAAGATGGGAAACCTATGAGTAAGTCAGAACAGTGTTGACTGGGAGTAGACATAGAAAGAAACACAGAGGAAAATGTTGCAATGTAAAGGAGTAGGATGTTTTATAGCTTTTCTTCCTTTGCTTCTGTAGCTATGGATGTGCCTGTTGCTCTCCTAAAATCATTGCTGGACTGTTCGTCTCTTCAGGTAAAAGTCAAAGGTGGCAGTTTGAGAACCTCATGCCTTGACTGCAACAAGATACTGAATTTCAGACTGCAGTTTTGAGATCCCACCACTTCCAGTGGGTCCTTCTGGCTTCTGATGCATTGCCAGAATGTGCGTCATCAGTTGTGAAGGGCTTTTGTCCAAATTACATGTAAATAGTGAGTGTTAGTAAATACACGTAAAGGTAGGAGGCAAAAATTGAGTGGGAAATAGAGGAAAATGTCGAGGAGCCAAATGTTTACTTGCATGCTAATAAATTAGCATACTTAGATGATCTGCTGAATGATAATTAAAGGCTTGCCTTGACTTTCTACAGAAACTGGTTCTGTTTTCTGAGCTACACCCAAAATCTCTGTTGCTGTCTTCTCCTTTTGTATGAGCTTTTTAACAATAGCCTTTCAAGTAAGCTGAATGTGCTGATGGTTGTGAGAAGTATTCAAAAGTGAAATTTTAATGGATGGAAAATAAGGAATGCTAATTACTGGGTCACTGAACTGCATCTACCAAAAAACCTAAACGTCCTGAAAATAAACGTAGTTACACTCTCATAAAACTTGGGCTTGCTATAGATTTAATTTTGTATCTTGTTACATTCTTGACATGCATTTTTCCTGCAGTTTAGCTTTTTCTCAAGTATGCCAGAGAATATATTAAGACTGGGAAAGATTGGCTGTCAGAGTCCTGCATTTTAAACCAGGGTATTTTTATACAGGAAACATAATTTCTCTCTGTGTAGAAAATATCCTGTTTGGACATAGTCAAACTTTGAGGCTTTCAGGCTATGTGGAAATTGTAGTAAAGCTTGCAGTTACCAGTAGATTTCTGGATTTTTGTAAAGGTCTACAGGCAGTGGAATAAAGGACAGAAAGATATTTAGGGAACTGTTTTGAATTTTTTCTATGTCTACTAAGCTTCAGGCAGTCTTTATTCACACTTGTTACATATTTGTATCCATCCTTGGAACGAGAAGTGGGAGGTATATAGGATAGGCTGTGTTTATCAGGCAGAGGATTTGGTAATCTGTTTCTTGGCTGGGTGGTGTGTTTTTTTTCCCTGTTCCACTACCTTCAGATTCCTCTTCTCCCTCTCACTCCTGGGTTTTTTAATTAATGTATTAAACAGTGTCATCCCACAGTAGTTTAGTTGTCTTTTCCTTCAGTGTGGTGACTGGCTTTTTTTTTTTTTTCTTTCCCCCCTTTTAAACTTTGAAGCTTGAACCAACTCCTTTAAATATTCTAGACTTTGTTACAGAAATAATCAAATAGCCAAATTATAAATTGCTGTACTCCCTCCACGTGTATTTGTAACTTACACAATGTGTGAAGCCTTCCTTTTAAAAATCCTTTCCAAGCTGGAGTCCTGCTATACATGACTGCTATACACCCTGACCTAGCTATACACCCTACTGATCTAGCACAAGCTGCAGTCCTGCCTTGGAAAATGGGTGAATGCTTCTTGGGTAGGCTTTCTTGTGACACCCAATCTAACTATTTAAATGAGTCTTTGGATTTGGCATAGATTAGTTCTCATGGTGTCTGTTTCCTTCGTGTTCTTGGATGTTCTTGCTATGATCTATCATGAAGGCTCAGATCTAAAATTGTTCTCTTCAGTATCTCTGTATTCCTATTTCTATAAACCTTTTCTCCAGCACAGTTTTCTTTGCAAAATATGCTGCCATAACACCTCCCAAACAGCATTTGCTGTGTACATGTGTGTATGCATGTGCATATATATTTAATTTTAATTTTTTTTTAGTGCTATATATGCACATTTTATGAAATATGCTTCCAAGTATTCAGTGAATGTTGTGTAGTTGTATATGCATTGGAATAAATACTTTGTGATTTGAGAGTATTCAACAGTATGCTGCTCTTGGCTGAAGAACAGTAGCTATTGATTTAATAAATTACTTTGATAATTAATATTTTAGCTTATAAGTCTTTTCAGTACAATCTGGGAATAAATAGAAGAATTGGCAGAATACTTAATTATATAAAATATGTCTGTAAGTACAAGGATGCATATGTACATATTAATAAAGCCAGATAATAGTTATGTTAAAAGAATGTCAGTTGAGATGATTAGTCCCAAATTAATGTTTTTCTTTGTTCATTACTAAGTTTTAGATTTAGAGACATCTTTTTTTTACACTTGAGTTCATAAATACAGGTGTCTTGAATAATTTTCATGCCTTAAAATGTTTAGCTTTGAGAAGCAAAGTGTTTAGGAATAATCAAGCAGGATCAGTTTTACTTGTGCTCCCTAATTGTTGAATGTTGCTTTAGTAGAAATATCATTTTGGTTTTGCCTTTTAGCATATTTCATTCCATATGCCATTTTCTTCACTAAGGTTGTATTTTAGGAGATCTCCACATTTTTGCAGTGGGTAGTTTCTAGAGATGTCTTTACCAAGAATGCTGAAAAAATGTTCTTAGTAGCTCAGTTATTGATGTTTAGAGGTACTGCAAGTAAATCCCACACCATGTCTTTTGTGGAAATGTACTGTGCAGCTGCTTTCTACCAACTTACTATGCAGCCAGTGTGTGGTTGATGGTAGATCTTTTGGTACAGGACTAGAAAAATCCCTTGCCTCTGTAGCTGTTTCAGGTAAAGAGTTTGGATTCTAAATAGTCCAAACAGATTCAGGTATCTTGCTGCTTTCCAGTGTCCCTCGTTTTGCTTCTCATTTGTGACAGTAGCTGTTGTGAGCTTTCAAATTCCAAACAGCTAACAAAATGTTGTCAGCAGGAGTATCTATGTGAAAGACAAAGAGCTAGAGTGAGTCAAGTCAAAATCTGTGAATAAAGCATTAAGACTGTGGCAGTACCTACTGTGGACGTTATTAAAAACATCTTATTTGCCCCTTTGTAATGGAGGGGGTAATTAATTGATGTGAGATATGATTTTTTAAATTAATATTGTTTATTAATTTTCAATATTCAGGAGTCTCGCCCCCCCGACCACTAATTTTAATAATAATTGGATCTTTAGATGGTAGTGGAAACATTGTACAGATAATATCATAGAATCTAGGAATAACTAGGAAAAATACATAACATTAATTGAACTGGAAGAGAAGGTTCTTATGGTCAATATACCACTTGTGGTCAACGTGCCGCTTGCCCACTAGGATGGACTCTGGAAGCTCCTTTCTGCTTATGGCAGAAGGCAGTGGTGAATTACAAGAGGCTTTAAATATTTACTCACAAAATACTATTTCCCAACTGTTGGTGCTAGCTACAGCTTCAGACAGTACCCAAATGCTTTCAGGGAGTTCTGCTACTGTCTTGTTATCCGCTGAGACTTCTGATTCTTCCTAGGCTGCTGGGGAAAGGAGGCAGACAATCTCTGACCTGGTCCTAATTTCTCTGGATGATCTGTGTATCCAGCACTTCTTGTCTTGGCAGGAGACTTTAAAGTGCAGGCAGGATGTCTTGTGATGTGCAGTCTTGGCACGATGTCACGCTGGCTACGCAGGCTGATTGCATTGAGGCATTCATTGAGGTTCCTGGTAAACTCAAGGCAGGCAGTTACCAGGCAGTTCAGGATACAATAAGACAGTGAGCAATGGCAGCAGGCAGTAGCAAGCAACAAGCATGGATACAACAGCAGAGCATGTTGTATCACCTGCTCATCTCCTTTTATCAATACAGCCTGAGACTAATGGGCCTTTGGACACACAATAGCCAATCAGAATGGCAGTTAGCCAAGCTTGACCATAGGCTCACTTTACCCAAAATTGGGAAAAACATAGGCCTTGCATGAGGCAGGCACAAGCCAAGTGTGTCTACCTTGTTTACCACAGGATGCAAAACAAGTCTGGACAAGCCACAGTCCTTAGACTCAGTGGCTCCTGGTTCTTTGTCCTCTTTCCCGCAGTTGCTTCTCCTCATAGCAGAAGGAGGGAGAGCAGAAGAACATGTCTGGGCAAGCCAGGACATGTATAAGCCTATTTTGGCCTGTTTAGGCCTACCACAGATATCTTTGTTTACCTTTCTCAGGTTATAAAATATATGAGAAGAACAAAGACCTTTGAAAGCAGTTGACCTTGAGTAGTTTTGTGCTTTTGTCTTCTGTTTGTCACTATTTCCCAAGTCCACTCCCCTCACCCTATCATAGACATATGTATTGTGTATACTGAGAAGTTTTAAATGGTGCCCTGAGAAGTTTCTTATTGCTTCTTAAACCTTGGAAGGAGTTTTGTTTTTAGGTTACTGTTTTTATTAGTGGCTATTATGTGCTTGGTTGAAGTAGTTGTTGCCACCAGACAGTGGGCTACTTAAATCCAGTGAGTGGGAGTGGAGGAGTCAAAAGAATTAACACATGCCAGTTTCTGAGTCTTTCTGCAGAAACAAAGGACAAGAAAAGTAAATTATGTGCTTTCTAGGTCACTGAAGGTCTAATCTGAAGCTTGATGATTTTGGGGAGTTTTGGATTACTACATGGTTGACTTAGAGGCAAATTGATTCAATTTCTTCACTTTCATTAGGAGAAAAAGGTGTGAAGTTCTATCCTGATTGCTGTGGAGGAGAACACAAATTGGCTAGCTAATAACTTTGCTGAGGGGCTTAAATTAATCTAAAACTGAGCTGTCAGTGAAAGGGATGCTAACATTACCCCTCTGTCTTCCCTTCCAGCCCTTTTCCTAACCAGTCCTGAAACAGGTGTTTTGTAGCATGCTGCTGCTGCAGCTCGCTTCTTTGGTCATGCTGAAAAGCACACCCTGTGGGAGCCTGGCTTCAGCTGAGTAACTTGCCCTTCACTTTGCATGGCTGCATGACTACTGGTGCTGGTGCAGAGGATGCACTGGGAAAGCAGGAGGTGGAACTGTTCTTTCAGTAGCTGTGGGATCTTAGTTGGACTTAAGCTCTTTAGAAAATTACAGATTCAGTGGAACTGTGTGGCAGATGAGAGTTAAGTAGAGCACATCTTAGAGATTTAGACCTCTCAAGAGACTAGACATTCCTTGAGATTTGGCAGTTGTCCTTTGAAGACTTTGATTTGTATACTTCCCATCTGAAGTAATTAATTTTATTTGGCCTTCTTTTTAGCATTAATTTTCTTAAATATTTTTACCTAACCTTTACTTTTTATGTGGCACACCACTGAACAGAGCTAAAATAGCTCCAGTTAAATAAAAACAATGTGTAATTAAAATTAAACAGTTTTACCTGTGAAAGTTTACCTTGGATTTCATGTGAACCTTGAAATGCAGTTTCTATGGCCAAATTTCATTGACAGAGAGGAAAAACCAATTTTTTAAAGGACATCAGTGTTTAAGCTATATTGGAAGAGCATGAAGCTTTTGCTTAAAAAAATGGGCAGATTACAAATGCCTTCTGGAGTTTCAAGTATGGATATGTGAGCTTCTAACATAATTTAAGCTTTAAAGTAGTACTTATGGAGTCTGAATGCTGCATTAGGATACACAAACATCCAGGCTAGACCACTGATGTGTTCTGATACGTAGTTAACGTACTTGGACAGATGTGGTAGTGCTTTGCACTTGCTTTATTTTGCTAACCTTTGANACTCCTACAGTTCCATGTCCTTCAAAGAACAGGGAACAGGGAAACTGAGTAAATTTTCTTTTCAAGAACTTTTCAAAGTATCAAGCAGTTGTTTTGGTGCATGGAGAGTTCCTTTTGTACAAAAATGGATATTTTTGTCCTTTTTGCCAAACAAGAAGCACAAAGGGACATTCAAATCTAGAGCCGTGGTGGGAGGATGTGGTTTGAGCAGGGACACCACGTACATTCCATCTCATGGAATGCACTTGGTATGACATTTAACAAAATGTGTTGCTTAAGAGCTTTGAGAAAGGCCAGCTTCATTGTAAAGCCATGTGCAATGGGAGCCCTTCCTGTAAGATGGCATGCCTCTCCTACAGCTCAACACAAGACATTGCTTTGCCAAGGTAGAGAATGACATAGTGTTGCTGGAGAGCCCTCTCCAAGTGTTTGTGCCTTAAACCACATTACAGGAGGCAAGCTTCCACCTATCCCAGAAAGCAGGATTGCCTGACTGCCTGGAGTTCCTGGTGAGCAAATTGAAGTGATTTATTTGAATAAGTAAGATAAATTGTTTATTGTTCTTCTCATCTTTATGTTGAAAACTGCAGCTAATCTGCAGTCTTCTGCTGTCTGCTTTTTATGCTAATATGGGGTTATTTGCAAGGGCTTAGAAAGGAAGCCTGTTACTGGGTTTATTGATCTTTGTGTTATTGACTAGCTGGAAAATAGTTTCCATAGATGGCAAACCACACTCATATTTCTCACTTGAAGTGGTGAATTGGAATGTTGTCCTACTTTTATTTCTTAATGAAATCCAGCAAAGGACAAAGAAAATGTGAGTTGTTTTTTTGAGTTTTCATTTGTTTAGGTGTTTTGTTTTGTTTTTTTCCTTATTTTATAACAAAGGTTACCAAAATATTTGTCAACCTCCAGAGTTGTATTTGATAAAATGTGTCTATTTCTGTGGGCTTAGGAGGGGCAGAGTTGGTAACAGTAACTTCATCTCCAGAAAGAAACCCTATGGGTAGAATATGGTGGTGATGATGCCATTCCATCTGTGAGAGGTTAATTACAAGTTTAAGCTCTAAAGTATCACTTGTGAGGATTTCTGAATAATAGAATATGCTCTAATGCAAAAGGAAACAATTTGTATGGGTCCATCAGATTTCCTAAACATCTGCCTTTCCTTTTTTCTATTCTCTGCATTTCTTTCTCACTGGAAATGTCAGATTGTGATTAATGCAGAATAGCAATTCCTGTAGGTGCCTCTGTTTTGGTGAGGGGTAGGATTTTCACTATTACAAAGCCAGTTCAGAAATAGTGTAATAAAGTAACAGAAACAAACAAGATAGTAAAATTTGAAATCTCCAGAAATGAGTCAGTAATATTTAAAATTATGTTATAAATACAGGTTTAATGCAGGAAAGGTAGAAAGAACATGCAAATCTTCATACTTCAAAGAGCTCGGTACTGGCACATCTCTCAGACTGGCAATGAGCATCAGTACTGTAATTTTACTTCTACATTTCTTTGTTAAATCTTCATCTTTATTCTAAATGGGAACACTCAGCTTCTTGATAGAAATGAAAGTGTGGCCAAAGTACCAGAGGAGCTCTGTATGAGGAGGGTTTCTTTGGAAATCACAGAAGCTGAACCTTGGTGAAACTGTTTTTTTGTCAAACTTGTTTCCAGGTGATTGGTACAAGTATGTTGAGGCTTCTGTAATTGTCTGCAAGAGCAGAAAATCCTTATTAGTGAACTAATTTATTTTGATGCCCTGGTCTGTGGTTCTGAGACAAGGGCTATCTGGTCCTTTCTCCTGCTTTCCTGATACTCCATGTTCTAGAAAACTTGAAGGTGTGTAATAATCTCTTGGTGTGGATTCAGTCTTTTGTTGTTTGCTCTCTGCATTTCCTTGGTGTAGTGGAGAGGCTGAGATCTAGAATGAAAATTGTGTAATAAAGAAATAATGCTCAGCTTCTTCACCAGGACCCATAGGTGTCCCTTTTTACAAAGCTGTTTTCTAGCCACTTGGCTTCCAGCCTTTATTGCTGTATGGGCTTATTCCATCCCAGGTGCATGAGCTCACATCTGTCTTTGCTGTATGTCATGAGGTTTCCGTCAGCATATTTCTCCAGCCTGTCAAGAGCCCTCCAAACAGCAGCTTTGCCCTCCAGTCTAATGTTTTTTATAACTGTCTTGTAGAAAATTTAGAAGGTTTTAAACATGGCTTTTGGTTGTCTTCTGCACTGGTTTAGTTCTGTGTTCTGAAGAACAAAATATGGTAAATTCAGCAGTCTTAAAGTCAACCACGAATTTCAAAGCACTAGAGCATGAAGTGCTCCTCTGTTCTCTCTATTTGCTTATATAATATAGTATGGGTATGGAACTTGTAATTTGACAGACAGAGAAGATGAGTTCTTCTTGGCTTAGAGGGGTTTTTTTGTGTGTATATGTGTTCAAAGAATGGTAGAGAGATGCAGGCATCTGTGATTGTCTTGCTCTAATTATTCTTCAAAATTTTGCTGTGCTTGGCTCAACTGGTTGGTTTAACATGTGTGTCTTGATCTTCATTCTGAAGGACTACACCAGATTTGTGAGAAAATCACCAGACAGCCTTTGCTTGTTTATGGAATCTGCTCAAATGGAAGCCATTTACACTGCTGATGTCTACATTTCAGATGGCTTGCTTATTTTTAAGAATTATATAGTAAATTAGAGAAAATTAAATGGGTGGTAGATGGGGCAGTTGAGAAAGTGAAGCCAAAAAATGGCACTTTTTCTAATTTTATTTAAATTAACTTTGATCTACAGTCTCTGTGAGGTCAAATTCTGAGTATTTGTTTGGGGAAGGTAAAAGAAGACAGGAAATTGTTAGTGTTTAAGAGTTATGAAATCTCAGTGAAATACAAAGAAAGAGGATTTTGAAAACAGTTTGTTTGTGGACCTCATTATAGTTTATCTGTGGACTACAGTCCAATGGCCTTTTTCTACTGTGTNACCTTATCATTCTGTGATTCTGTACTTCTGATGTAGAATTGCTTTAACGATTTCTAGATTTCCTGGGCTCTTATTTATAGCCATCTATTTATATCTGTTTCCTGAGCCTCTTTGGAAATTATTTTTTTTCTCTCCTCAATTAGGAATATTAAGGACATCTTTGTAAAACAAAAACAAGCTTTCTTAAGTCATTGCATGGTTGCAGGTGCTGGAGTCTTAAAAATACGCTAGCTATCACCTCTGTTTGTGAATGGCAGGTCTTAACTGCCTGCCAAAACCTTTTAGCTGGATCAAAGGCAAGGCTGGCCCAATGTGTATCTCCCTGACTAATGCCACTCTATGTTACTCTTCTTGCTGAAGCACTAGTGAACGACTGCCTCTCAGCCAAATATATTCTAGTGTGATTGTTCTTGTCAGCTGTTCTAAGGCCAAGCCTGGTACTTATGTTGGATTGGTTAAAAATATATTAATGTTTCATTTAACGTAGTATTTATTTCTAGCACGGATAAGAGCTTAGTTAATCTGTTCTTGTTCCTCTCACTTTTTGACAAATGCACAGAGAAGAAAACCTGTGCATGTCGTGGACTGTGTTTAGGTGCTTTGGGGCTTGGAGAGGCTATATGAGCATTACTCTGCCATCCACGTATAGTCTTCACAAGCCTTCACTGTCATCCCTGACCAGCCAGGAAAGGTGATTCTTCATTGTAAGAACAGTTAAACGTTGGAGTAGGTTACCTTGAGGGGAGGTGTCATCTCCCTCGCTGGAGCAGGTCCAGAGGAGGCCACAAAGATACTCAGAGGGCTTCAGCAACTGTGCTGTAAAGACAGGCTACGAGAGTTGGGGCTCTTCAGCCTGGAGAAGAGAAGTGTTCCAGGAGACCTCATAGTAGCCTTCCAATATCTGAAGGGGGCCTACAGGAAGGCTGGGGAAGGACTATTTACAAGGTCTTGCAATGACAGGACAAGGGGCAATGGGTTTAAACTGGCAGAGGGGAGATTTAGACTGGATGTTAGGAGGAAGTTCTTTAGAGTGAGGGTGGTGAGACACTGGCACAGGTTGCCCAGGGAGGTTGTGGCTGCTCCCTCCCTGGAGGTGTTCAAGGCCAGGTTGGATGAGGCCTTGAGTGACCTGTACTAGTGGGAGGTGTCCCTGCCTATGGCAAGGGGTTGGAACTAGATGATCCTTGAGGTCCCTTCCAACCTTACCATTCTATGATTCTATGAATATTCAAGGGTTGGTTTGGATAACTCTATGTCATATAATCTAAGGCTTTTCTTTCAGCAGAAGATTGGACCAGATGACTGCCTGAAGCTCATTCCAGTCTAGGCTTTTCTGTGTCTCTGATTTTTCTCTGGGAAAGGGTAAAGTTTATATAGCAGGGCCTTCCTCAGATGAGGTTGTGGCAAGATTTTAGGTGTTGCTTCACTTTTTATGGGTGAAGCAGCAATTTTTTCTTTTGTAGTAGATGGAGTTTGATCATTTGAAGCTTTTAACATCCTTCTCTAAGCAGATCAGTCATCCTGGCTTTATGGGTTTAACTTCAACAAAATAGGGTTTATACTTTTGGGATAATCTAACAATTCCAGAGGAAGCTCAGATTCTGACATTCTGAATTTAGGATTATATCAGAAGAATTGAGGAAATTGCATAGGATGATTGAGGACCTACTTTGTCATCAAGAAGAAAATACCCATCTTCTGATGCTGCTCTTATTATGGGTCCATTTGGAGGGGAGAAAGGAGGAGATTCCAAAACTGTTGCTGGAACCAGATCGATGGAGGCAGAAATTCAGGTCAGATTCCTTTGCTGGATTGATGAGACCACAGATGGAAGATGATTAGTACTTGGTCAGTTTTCACTAGATAACTTTTTTTTTTTTAAAATTAACATACATGGGGTTATTTCCTAGCACATCAGTGCTTGTCTCAGACATCCAGCTGGACAGATGTTGAACTCTCTTGAGCCAAGAAACATGCATTGCCCAATTAGAGCTTTATGTGTAAGTAGGCTGTTGTAGATTTCAAGTAATTGCTTTCAGAATCTAAGCAGTTTTCAAATATTACAGAATGTAGTGCCTTTGTGACATGAGAAAACTACTAAAATGTGACTGGAACTTTTAAGAATTGGCTGACCTGCTTTGCAGTAGTGCTTGTTAGCTCCTGCTGTCTGCTTATTTAAAAGGCAGTTTAAGAGGAAAATAAGAAAAAAGCAGAGTTAAATCTTAGTTTATATAGCTTAGCATGATGAACTGATAGCAGTATCTTGTATGCTACAAGTAGAAGACTTTTGGTGAATATTCTAGATTATAAAGTTTTGAAGTTAACAAGTAGGTGTTTACACAATTAGAGAAGTTTCATAACTTTGAAGACACAGCAGAATCAAAGAGATTTATTGATATTTACAAACAGCTATGAATTCTTTGTATGAACAGTGTTATGAAATACCAGTAAATAGATGAATTAACTGATGTTTCCAAGTTTTGCAGACAATAGGCTGGTGTCTGCAAGCACAATTGTATTGACTCAATCATGTTTTCTGATTTTCCACCACATCATTTAAATTATTGTACAGACTGATTAATTTGCACCTGGCGTTTTATGCTTGTTTAGTTTTTATTTTTCTTCTTTTTTTTCCCTCTGCTGTTTTCCTGTACTTACCAAGTTGTGTTAGAAATAAAGAAATGATGGAAACTCTGTTTTAAGTTCTGACTTGTGTTAACTAGTGGCAATCTGGTATCTATTGGTCTTCTGCCATTCCTGTTGTTTGATGAAGACAACTTTCCCTTCTCTGGTATTTTTATTACTGGTTTATTTGTTTGTTTTTAAACAAAGCAATCCTACACCCTACAAAATAAAGGGTTGAATAAGGTTCATGTTAATGCATGTCTACACTTTGTGGTGGATTGAGCACGAGGCAAGTCAGAGTTTCAGCCAAAAGCAGTATAGTCCTGTCTGCATGATGTGACACAGCTCTTGGCTATCTTGTGGTGTTCCATCTTCACTCAGTCTGGTTCAGACACTAGCTTGGCTTGCTTTAGCTCAAGTTTCTCTGCTTTGTGCTAGGAACTTTACAAAGAAGATGTGTCCTAGCTTGTGTACAAGATGGAGTCCTTGATCTGTCCTTATATCTTCCCCAGATACAGAAAGTCCTTTTAACGTGCACCCGGTTGATGTTTTCTACATCTGGATTATCTAGAATGACATATGAGATTCTTGACACAGTTCAAGTCTGCTTAAAGTGTTTTCTTGTCTCTTCTGAAGATACCTGTCAAGATGTATTCAGGCATTGAATTTTCTCTCTTCACTGCCATGGCACAATGGTGGCTCATGCCAGGGTACCTCCTGCTTACTGATCAGTTTACTCTTGGACATACATTATGCATTATTTCTGCATTTCTAGACTTCCAGTTGTGAGGCCATGCTTTGCATCTAATTTTAATATTCTCTTTCTCCTTTTTTTTTTTAAAAACATCAATTTTTTTTTAACCTAAATTTGTGTTTGACTAATTATCTCATACATATGAAACCTTTTGTCTCGTAATTGAAAAAAATGTCATTCATGCTGCTTATTGGACAGTTACATCTCTATAAAAACCAGTACCTTCCTTTAGTCTTTGACAATGAGAGAGAACACTAGAGGAAAAAGTAATCTGGGAGTGAAAATTTGTCTTTCCAAATACACCTTTTTATTGATTTCCCACCCCCCCCCCTTTTTTTTTAATTGACAGGCTGTCATGCAACTTCTCTTGCTTCTTTTGAGTTGTTTGTAGGCTCTTCTGCCACAATATGGCCATGAATATTTCATTTCATGTTTTGAAGAAGTGCCTTGCTGAAAACAGTAGAAGCTGTGGTTTCTAATTACATCTGGGTAGCTCTTTCACATAACTCAGTTGACCTCATCGTGTTTCTTGAATTAAAGTAACATTACTTAAAGGAGCAAAAAGCTGTACATTCATATAGGCCTCCTATTATTACATTATTGTTGTTCTATAATAATAAACACTAATGTGTATACCAGCAGCAGAGTCCTAATCTTTAGGTTATGATGTGTAAACCTGATAACTCTTCTTTTAGGTGGAGATGTCTTTTTCCTGTGTTGGATCAGTTTATTGCTGCTGGTAATGAGGCAATCCTCTTCTGAAGCTCCAGCTGCTCCCAGTCTTTGTTGCTCATTTGGAAAATCCTGTTAGCTGAGGAAATGTGGGGAAGTTCTGCTTCTGTCGTGGTGAAAGGAGATGTTCTGTAAGGGTGTATGGAGAAGAAAATGGGAGGTTTCTGGAGGAATAATAATTGTGTTTCAAACCATAAGTGTTCAGGAGATGGGCTGTTGTTGCAAAGTTGCTTTGATGTGGTAAATGTCTGTTTGGTATGCAGTGAGTATATTGCTCAAAGAAAGAGATGCTGCTGGCTTGTTTTAATCCTCTTACTGTAAACCTTCAAATTAAGATATGGTCCACGTTTTCACTCTGTGTAATCTGAGTCTGATTTGAGAAAATTGATGTTAACTAACCCACTCACCATAGTGGAAATAAAACTGCCAAGACATGAGAAAAGATAGTTGAGGACAAGCTTAAGTACAGCCAAAAAAACCCTTCATTGCTGCTTTTGGCTGTTAGGTCTGCATGCAAGCATTCTTGTTTGCTCTGTCCAGGAATGCCAAGTCCTGGGATCTGCCAAGTTGTACAGGCTGGAGTATTGTGACATGTGCTGTAAGTTACACTCGTAGGACAAATACATATCTTATGCACTTCTAACATACAAGATGCAGTTCATTTGTGTTTCTTCTAGCTTCTATTTTAGGTAAAACAGGAAGATTTAAAATTTTTTGTCTTTTTCCTTCTGAATGCTTGGTCTTTCAGTCTGCAGTGCATTTTCAAAGGTGGTAGGCAAACACAAAGCTTGCAACCAAGCAGCAGATTGAGGTAGTCACTCATTCTGACTTCTTTGTCTTTGCTCCAGGACTTTACTGTCTCCTTGAAGCAGCCAGCATAACTGTGTGTATTGTCTCTTCCTAATCTGGTGTCTCAGTGATCTGGGTTACTTCATACTCTACTGCATGGATTTACACCACTGAGATTATTCTGATAGTTGATACAAGCTGGAACACAGAAAGTTCCACCTCAATATGAGGGAAAACTTCTTTACTGTGAGGGTGGCAGAGCACTGCAGCAGGCTTCCCAGAGGTTGTGGAGTATCTTTCTCTGGAGACTTTCAAAACCCATCTGGTTATGTTCCTGTGCAACCTGTAGTAGGTCAGTACAGTTTTTTTTACAAGCTGAAATCGATGCAGATTTTTAATGTAATGAATTTCATACCTTATAAAAATACACAACTGCCTACAAATCTTTGTTGTTCATATACTGTGGAAGTTCAGTAAGATAAAAGGCAAGATTTTTGTGCAGCTTGAAATTGCCATTACTTGTAAGGAAAGAAGAGTCTCCGAAGTTAGGGTATTGTCCTCTTTGTAATGCAGAAACCTTAAAAGCAAACAGAACTTGATGAAAGATCTTTCTTCAGAAGAACTTACAGATCTTGATTGAAGCCTTAACTTAGTGATTCATGCAAGTACAGCGTGTGATGTCATAGACTTCTAAAAATAGAATTTAAAAGTGATATAAAGCTTATGGAGAAGATGCATAAAATTATACATCCCTTGTCAAAATACTCTTTAGGGTGGTGCCTCTTCTTTCTTGATGAATTATATGTGTGAAGTAGAATACTCCTGTGGCATTCTGTGGACTAAATAAGAACACTGTAAAGTAGTGTAAAAAGGGCAGTGTGGAGAAAGAGAAAATTAAAAGCAGCAAACACTATTCCTAGAGGAGTTGAGATCTCACTGTTGTGTGTGAGTTGGGTTGTATATTGTCATTTAGCAGTTCAGCACAATGGTTTATGCTGCCATCATGAGGAAATTTTATTGTAAGTAGCTACTTTGACACTGGTAATTGTTCATCATTTAAACAATTCTAAATTAAGACTGTTAAAGCTCCTTTAAAATTCCTTGAGTATGTCTACAGAATTAATAGCATATTTTTCATAATTAGATTTTTTTTTTCAACAAATATGAAAAAGTCTTCCAAGCACAAGCATTTGGAAATAAGGTGAAGTGTAAAAGGTGTTGAGGTTTCAGTGCTTTTGATGATATTTATTTTTTTAAACACATTGGAGGCTGCAGTACACCTGTTTTCTCACATGCTGAGAAAAACACAAGATACCTTCTGTAGTCTTGTAGATCCTTATTATGCTTGCTTCAGCCTGCAATGCAGAAGAAAAACTCTTCTAGACTAACACATCATTCATGATGTGAAGTTTATAACATATGTTCAGACTGAACAAACACTTGGAAGCTTCTGTGATGGAATCACAGTGCTTTTCTCTATGTTAGCTGGCAGCAATAATCTGTTGGAACACAAGTAAACTGGGAATGACTTTGACATTTTAGGATGTTAAATCAGGAATAAATCAGAATTCAAAGTATCTTGTATGGTCTTAAAGGGTAGTAGTTTCACACAGTCTCTTGTTATTCCAGCTGTAATCTTTATAGTATCAAACAGGTCATGCTTAAGGGGAAATGTTTGCTTGGTCTAGAGGAATGCATTGAAAGTTTTTTGTGTCTTTAAATATCCTTAGAGCCATTATAATTTTAATTTGAGCTTCTTACAGAATTACATTTTCCGTTCCAAAAGCTTAAACCTGATGAAAGCTGTTCACACAGCTTCGCAGAGCTCTAAAGTGTTTCTCTGTGCAGAAAAGACATTCAGCATATTGATACTTCCCTTGTTCCTTTCCATTTTAGATGACATACTTAAGCTGGAAAACAGATCTGAGAACTGTCACAGGTGTCTTATGTGTGATCTTTAAAGGACATCAGTAACACAGATTCCCATGGTTGAAGGCTTCTGTCTATGAACTTATTATAGTAGCCCTTCAGAGGTTTGCAAATTGTATCTCATTTTATGCTCAATATTTTGGTCATTAGTGTGAAGACTTACCAGGCTCCCCTTCCTTTTTCAGGAGAGGAAACTGTTTAGGTATAATAGATGGAACTAAGTTTGAGATTGTGATGGTTTGGGAGTTACCCACCCCCTCACACTATGAAAATCACCCAGACTCAGCTTAAGGACTGAAGCTCTATTTACAGCTTAGCACAATATACAAGCAGATATATACATAATATACAGGAATGTTTACAGAAATATACAAGTGTGATGGTTTGGGTGTTCCCTGCCCCACCCCTCACTTTGTAAAATCTCCCAGACTAGCCTCAGCCAGCTGGAAGTTAAGGACTGAAGCTCTATTTACAGCTCAGCACAATATACAAGCAGAGATATAGACAATAGACAGGAATAGTTACAGAAATATACAAGTTAAAGGTAACACAGAAACACAATTCCCCTCCCAGAAATCAAAGTCCCCAGGAGGGGCTCCCAACCACCCTTCCATCTTCTTTCCACCCCTCTATCTTACCCCAGGGTCTGCCTTCCTTGCAAGGAGGGTTTGGAGGATTGGCAAGGGGGATTAGAAGCGGAGTGGTTAGTTGGGTTACTCAGCAGAAAGGAGAAGACACACCAGAGAGTGAGACTCTCTCTTATCTATATTTGTGTTCTTGTTTTTATACATCTCAGCAAGCCTATGAGTGAAGTAGACATCACCATAGTTTGCTTTTCACAGCCTATAATATAATTTTTTTTTCATTTAAATATTCCAATTAGTCTCAGACCAGCACAGAGATCTTTAGCTTGTTGATACAAGTGCTGTGGGAAAACAAGTGGTTCTGTTCCATAGGATTTTGTGTAGTATATTTATCAAGTACTCCACAGAATTTAAAATTAGCCTCTCAAGAGTTGTGTACTTGGTAATGAGTCAGTTCTGGGTATTGAAGAGTGGTAAAAATATGAAGCCAAACATTTTTCAGAAAGCCAAAACAAAACTTGAGACAAGTTGAGAAGAAACACTTCCATTAATAGTGGCCAGGATGTCTCAGTCTTGTATAAAGAAAATTCTGCTTTGTGAATGCCTGAATACAATTAAGGAGATTTCCTGTTATAGACTGTTCCTAGATTCAGAAAGTGTCAGGATAGAAGCAGCAGCTGAAGTGTTGAGAAGGTCAAAAGGAGTCTTGGAAGCAGCAAAAAAAAAAAAAAAAGAATGAGTCACCAGGATGGTGAAGTTGTGATAGGGAGAATCTGGGAAGAGAAATAGTTACTTAAATATCTGAAATTGGATAGAGCGGTTTAAAAAACATTACATAGCATCTGTGTTGATTAAAAATTTTTAGAGGCAAAAAAAACCTCCTTGCAACCAAGGGTTGTAAGAACTAATTTTACTGTTAGCTGAGTGTGGACAAGACATTTATTGCCAATGCTAAAAATCAGTTGGAAAGATGGGCCTGGAATTTCAGCAGTTCTATGTAATATTGCAGGAAGAAATTTGTCCCCTTCTGCAGCACAGAGTTTGTGGGAAAGAACAATGTGGGAACTGGGGTCAGGTTATGGCAGTAATTACTCTTTGTGTAAAGCAGAAGAGTGAAGGTTTGTCAGCACTGTGCTCAACTGCACCAGCTTCTTTCTCATGTTACTCTAACCCTTGTATGTGTTTCTTTCTGGTTTTAATGTACCCCTAGAAGTACTGTCTGGGACATGTTTGCTGATGTAACATTATGTAAATATTACTTAAAAGCAAAAAAAAAGTTACTGATGACTAACTAATAGTATGATTTCAGGTTAATATTTTGTAATAATTAGAGATAATTGTTATTTTTAAAACTTTGTGAGCATCTGCAATGAAACATAAAGTAATTAAAAAAAAACAACCCAACAAACCAAATGTTAGGATTGGTTGTCACTTATTCTCTCATCTCCAGTTAGGTTTTTATGGAGGTACCTGTACAGCATTTACTCCTAGAACCACTTCTTTGCATGTATTTTCATATCTCATTTATAAGGTAAATAAGGAGTAATGGGAATATTTCTGCACTTTGAGGTTTTTGATTCTGTGGTGATACATAAAGCACAAGCTAAGAAAAAGTTTAATTTCTCACATGTGTGTGCTTGGTGAACTAGAAAGGAAAAGCAGCTTGCAGGTTTGCAGATTTTTATTTCCTTTTTTTTTAAAGTTCTATCCTGTAATGGTGCTTCTGCCTTTTATTGTCTGCATTGCAGTTTCAGTCAAGAATTTTTAGTTTTAAATGAATACTTTCTGTAAATATGGCTAATATATTCTGAAGCTATAAAGATGAAACTCTACAGTTTTTGTGTCTTAACCTTCCATATTATTTTTGTGAGCACAGCCACAACAGAAATAGCGGTAATGGTGAGGATCATGGGCCAGTGCCCATGATGGTGAGAGTAAAGTTGTAGCACCTTCATGATAAATAATAACTTTCTTCAGCCCCCTTCTCCTCCCATATAGGGAAGGAATTGCAGTTGTGTAGTTGCAAATGATAGTACTTGAACAAAGCCTTCTCAGGCTCATATCTGTACTATAACAAAATTAATATAAAATATATCAAAGTACTGAAGCTGTAACTGTCTGAGAGTGTGTTGAGTCTTCCAAAGACTGTGAGTTGCCTGATACATACTTTTAAATGAACAAAGTTGTATAGAAAATAAGGCAAACTCTTGCAGCTAGATTTATTAGGAAGAGCTTTAAGGCAAATTACTTAAATTAGCTTAACATATTAGATAATTATTTTAACACAGCTTATTGTTGGGACAAAGTGTAGTTACCAAGAGCAGTTACAGTGAGTATCCCAATTAGTTTGCTTGGAACTTTTTTATAGAGAAGTTTCAAGCTTATTGAAGTGATTGGACCAGAAGCCATTTTGTGATGGGCAGTGTTGTGGAGGCAGCTTTAAAACGAAGCACATTATCAAGGCTCTTTGAATAAAATGAGTATCTCACAAAAAACCTGGAGAGATTTAAAATTCATAGCTCTGAGAAGAAATTGACAGCTTTAATCCACCTGTCTCCAAAGTGCACCAGCTAGATAAGAACTTCCATTAAAATAATGCTTACAATAACTGTTTCTGAGGAGGGATGTTTTCTTGAAAGATAATATTTAATTTGGCTTTCTATAACAAGATGATTAACTTGTTCTGGGTGGGAGGAAACCTAGAAGGTGATTGTCTGTAAACATAATTATGCAAAGCTGCTGTCATCTCAGCCATGGAAGTTGTGTGGCCAAGGACTAATGTTGAGACTTAATTGAAATAATGCAGCTTTATTAGAACATCATTCTCCTGTTTTTAGGACCTATCAGGAGTGCAATATAATTACTTGGTAATTGGTGTTTAAATATATTGCCTTTATCTTGAAATGTGAAAAGAGTGATGGCATTTAAGGGATGTGGTCACGCTAGGGCATCTTGAGTGGTTTTAACGTGAGTGTAGTATCAACTAGCATTAAAGGTTTGAAGTTGCATCAGTTTCATAAAAGCAGCTAATTATGGCTTGTTTCTCTCAAGCCAGTCTGAAGCACAGAAACTGATTTGGAATCTGGTTTTAGTCCTTTTTCTGTGTGTGGATGACCTGATGGGAGGAAACGATGGCAATGAGGTAGGCAGTGTTCTGCTCTAAGCTGCTTCCCTCCCCTTTCTTTCTTTGCCTAGGCAGAAAGAGGGAGGAGTGAAGGTGTTAATGATTTTTTCAGCAAGTGGGGAGGGCAAGCCTTGTCCTTTTTAATGGCTGTGCTTCCCCTTTTGAATGCTTATGAATGCTTCAGGCTTAATCATGAGAACGGTTAATGACCTACTGAAGCTGATGGTCTGTAAACAGCGCTATGAAAAAGTATTATTTTAGGTAGGTATCAGTGTTCAGTCCTTACAAAGATTGTAGCCTTTTATTTTTTTTCCTGTCTTTCATGTACTAAATGCCTGAGATAATTCCAGGATTGTGTACTGGTCTCTTGTACTAACCCTTTTGAACTTTCCCTCCTGTAAGGTTAAATGTGTAGTGTTTATTTAGTGCCATGTTTTTCAGAGCTTGGTTTGTGATTGGAATACCTGCCTGAAACTTGAGTAGCATTATTTTAAATAATTAGGGCAGTGAATGTTGGATAATCCTGGCACATACTGTTAACACTGACTTTCTCTCAGTACATGACTCTGAGAAGAGTAGGATTGTTTCTTGGTCATTGTGGATTTTGCCTTCAGATTGATGATTAATTCTTAACAAAGAGGATAAATGTTTGCATTATTTCAGAAGTGTTTCAACAGATTTTATTACAAAAAAAAATGAAAAAAGGAAAATATTTGTAATACCTTCTAAAGAAATGAAATTGCTCTAGCAATTAAAAGCCCAGCTGCAAATGAAATGATGCCTTAGCTTGGACAATATCTCCCTCTCATAATGGTAAGTCATAGCTATTTTTGTCCAGCTTTGACTCTGTCTTTTGCATTTTTATCCTTGTTATTCTTAGAAGGAAGGAGGGGGGAAAAAAAGCCTTTCTTGTAAAGCACCTGAGATTTGTCAGGTGTTGTAAACATAAATCATTTACAGGCTTCAGAAGATTAATCAAAATATAATTAGTGACTTTAATTTGGAGGTGTGAGTCAGGGTATATTTCAAGGGGATGTCCTGTGTGTGTGCTCTGTTCTGCATAGAAACTCATCCCATATCTGTGAAGAGCTTATGGCTCCTGCTACCTTGCATGTTGCCATTCCTAGTGCTTTTAGGTGTTTGATTTCCTTGTGTTCCCAGCACATCTCATTGTTCTTTTAGAATTCTGTGCAGGCTGTTCAGTTCTTAATAGTGTGACCAGCAGTGTGTGTGGTGTGTAGTATCATTTCATGGTTGAATTTTATCTTTTCCATTTCAGAACTGTGTAGGATAATGGAAGCCATAGGAATGTAATAGATTGTAAAGGATTCCTTAGCATTAATTTTTATTCTGAGATAAAAGTGACATGCCAAACAATATGCCAAAACTAAATAAAATTCTTACATCAACACAGAATGAAGAGTTTGAAGAGTTGACTGTTTAAAAAAAAATGGTATAGTTACTTGAGTTAGTAAGTCCAAACTGGCATTTAGTGGCATGTGAATCGACCTAGCAAATGAAAAGATTTTATTATGCAAATTAAATTTCTGAAGTGCAGCAAACAAATACAAGTATAATAAAAAGTGCCATCTGTCTAATTAAGTAAATTAAGTATTTCTTCAGGGAGGCTGCGATGACATAAACTTAATTAAAAGTATGCATACAAAGTTTCTGTCTTTTTAACTAGGAAACCCTCACCCTTCTTTTAGTAGTCCAGTTGTGTGTGTGGGGACAAGGCAGCTGGATGCAGTAGAGGAAGTGATGCACCTGTTGTTTCTGTTGTTTAGTGCTCTGATTGTGATGCATTATGATGATAGTTGTAAACAATTAGTCCTGAACTGAACTAAGTACAGAGGTCTCAAAAATATTTTGCGTAGTTTAAGGAATTAATTTGTTAACTTCCCTGTATCTGAACTTTTTTTTTTTTTTTCCATCCTCATAATGACCTTCAGCTGGTTTTAATATGCTGGAGTTGGTACTAAAAATACTTTATCAAAAAATATTTCAGATTACTTGTAACAGTGGTATTAACTGAATGCAAGCCAGCTCTGGTTTAGAAGCCTTAATTAGGAAGGTTTATTTTGGAAGTGATTTCATTTATCACGCTGACCTCAGGAGTTTGTACACCCTACAGTTTCTTTTACTCATACTCTTTAGAAGCATGTTGAATTACACAAATTGCCAACTTTTAAGTGAAAGGACAGTGTTTCATTTACTTCTAGTTGTAATGCCTGATACGTGATTTGCACAATGTACCAGGCATTGCAGTTAAAGTTGATTTGCCAGTAACAATTTTGAACAGGTTATTCTTACAGATAAGAATTTATCAGGGCTGTTAACATAAAATGTCTGAGTTAGAAGGGATGCTGTGTGACAGCTCTCTGATGTAGAAAACTTTGTCTGACTTCTCCTGAAGATCAAAAATAGACTCAGCCTTCCTCATTTGCAGTCCTGCAAGATGTACATTATATACTCTGGAGCTTCTTCAAAGGCCAGCAAGCTGAAGATTGGGTGGTATTAAACAGGCATCTATGTAGTTTGTGTTAATGAGTTGTGTTGAAGAGAGAAACTTGCTATGTTCTGGTACCTTGAGTATATTAAGACTTATTTGAGTCACAATAGAGAGGAACCTACCTTCTAAATTAGAAGTAATTTTAACATTTTCTCCTAATATAAGCATTCTGGCTTCTATGTAGTGACTGTTTTTATTAAATCACTTCAATCTAATTTAGATGTATCCATACTCTGAAATAATGGATTTCCTATTTGCTTTTAGCAAAAGTTTGTGTCTTTAAAGATTAGTTGGCTGACAAATTTTGTTGATTTTGTTTTATTCAATAATTTCGATTTGGTTTGGTTCAGTATTTTTGTGTCCCTTGGCAGTAAATACTTATCTCTATCCAGTATAATGAATTTAAAGTAAATTAATCCCATTTCAGGCTCTACAAATTTTTTTTTTTTTAATGTAAGAAGATTTGTGTCTTCAGGAAGAATTTAGTGGTTTAGAAGAGCTATGTCAGATTTAAGAATATGGAATTACTTCATGCAGCGAGAGAATGTAATCTGATTCTTTGGTTTTCTTTGGAACTGAAATGTGGGATACCTGCTAATCCCACAGCACACAAAATTCATACTCTTGTGTTTACAAATGCAGCAGGCAGAAAAATGGAACAACCACTCCCAGATAGTCTTTGAAGATAATACCTGGTACAGCCCTCAAAAGTCTTTGCTCTGTAGAACTGTTTGGGAAAATTGTGTATTAATAGGTCAAGTTGGTGAACTTCTCTTTATGGGGAAGTAGGTGGGATTGTGGTTTGGATTTACTTAGGGTTTTTGGGGTTTACTTTATTTCTTTTGGAGTTCTCCTTCTGGCCAATGATGTTGCTGGTGTGGGGTCACAGCCTTGCAGCTCTGATGGCAGCGGATTTCAGCAGTTCTCCATCATAGAGCTAGGCTTGACCTGAGACATTTCAGCATATTGCAAGTGGCAGCCCTCATGATTTGCACAGGCTGTAAAGCTGGTAGGAATCAGTGTTTACTCCTTCAGTCACCTTCTTCAACAGCCAGTGTGAGACCAATGCCACGCCAGCCAGACTCCCATGCTGAAATGCTGTGTCACTGCTGCAGCCTGTGCTGTGGCTTGTGAACCTCTTCCCTTCCAGTAGCAGTGACCTTCTTCCAATCTGTTGGCAGGTGAGACTGCTGTCAGTGAGTGTGTGACCTGGTGATATCATTACTTTGTTTCCTGGGTAAAGGTCATTGGGACAATGCAACAATGCAGAGCAAACCTGGCTGTAGAAGGTAACATTTCCTGCTGGCAGTGAGGACGAGGTCATTCCACCTCAAGGATACCTGGGTTGGAACCCAGAGAGGTGCAGTACACTGTTTCTGTATACAGGGACAGTTACTCCTGTTTCTGTGCTGTGGACTGCCCATAGCAATTGTAGGTTAGTTTCCAGTTGCAGCTGGGACTGCAGTTGAAGAGGAAGGCAAAGTTGTGAGGAGGGTACTTCCCTCCTCCCATCTGTCATCTGTGTCATTTTTCATTGGCTTTGTGCTTGTGAGGTTTCACAACTTGCAGCAGGCCATCTTACAACTTAAATAATCCTCTTCTGCCCCAAAAGATATCCTGAGATTTTATTGTTGACAACTTATTCTTGCCCATTCTGCAAATTGTCAAAAACTAATTTAGGCAGCTGTAGGGCAGAATGACCTGGTTGAGAAGTTGGTACCTGGTTACATAGCAACTTCCTAGTGACTGTAAGTTTGTAGGCAGGCAGGTTTGCTGCTCTAGTTCAGCATAACAAGGTTACCTTGGTGACAGGATGCCAACTGTGCTCAAATACTCATGAATCATTTGAGAGCCTTTGGCCACAATAAAGAGTTGTTGAGCTTCTGCTTGAACACTTACTCTACAGGAAAGAAACATGCTTTGGTTATCTGATGTCTAGATGAAGATGTAAGTTTATTATCTCAAGTCCAGTACATGCTTTCTTCCCATGTTTGCTGTTGTGCAGCATTGGTGAGAGCCATTGAGAACTCATGGCTGACTGTTGAAACTTCTGGTGGTAAAAGTTACCTGAGCTCTAAAGTGAAATAGTTATATCAAATAAAATTTGGCCATTTTGGCTCCATGCTCCCTAAGTAGCTTATTTTGGTCTATAAGCTTTAGGTTTTTGCTCACGGTTGCTTAGTTGCCTGTCCCACTTTCTATATTCAGAAAAAACCCTTAAAAATGAGTTCTGTTCCTCATGTACAAATGTCTGAAGGTGCCATGTGTGAGGAAGCTGTGGTATAGAACACAGCATTTCACAGGTGGTGATCATGTCAGTGATGCTGATGTCTCTGAAAGAAGCATGGAATGAAATGGAATTGTTTACTTTCACGTGTGTCATCTTAAGATCAAACTTGTGGAGGCAGAAATGTCTGTGCCTAAAATAAAATGTACTGCTATATGTTGCAGTTACTTTCCTTCTTCACTTCTTGAAGGACAAATTCTTAATGGGAATAAATTCCTCAAATTTCAGGTGCTTTATACTTCAAGGCCCTCATTAATTCTACTTTATAGAGTTTCATCAGTCTGCCCAGCCTGCATGGTCACAGTGGAGAGTGCATCAGTGTCTTCTCTTGCCTTTCTGGAAAATTTCATGTGGTATGCAAGGTGCTTTAAAGGACCCTTTTTGCAACTTGAATGTTGCAGAAGCAGCTGGGAGACAGGTTCTGTGTAACTGTTACATGTTTTCATAGCTGGAAAATGAGGTTAGGGAATGCTTTTTTCCCTTGTCAAAGTGTATGCAAGTAAACATGTAAGCATTGTGCCACTGAGAGGCTTCCCTAAAGTGAAAGAAAGACTGACCTAGTATAGCTTTATAGGTTTATATTGCCATGCTCTTCTTGGCATCCTAAAGTGGACTCTCTTAACTGCTGTGCAGAATAGCTAAGTTCTGTAGTGAGTGCTAAGCTCCACCTCTGTTCAAGACCAGGTTGGATGACACCTTGAGATAGCTGAGAGATGTCCCTGCTCATGGCAGGTTGGTTGCAGTAGATGATCTTTGAGATTCCTCCCAACCTGGGCCGCTCTGTGATTGTGTGATTTTAATTGAAGTCACAATGCAGCCATCTTTATGTGCTATTTTCATTCAGAATTTGCTTATTTTATTTTTCATTAGATAACCTACCTGAAAACAACAAACAGCCTCCTTATTCTGCACCTGCCTGTGTGACAGTTTTCTTCTGAAACTGGGTTGAAAAAGAAAAAAACCCACAGCACTTTAATTCAATTGTTTGACCAACACATTTATGAGTGCAGAAATTGGAGCTGCTAATCTGCCTCAGAAAAGGGTAAAAGGCATCCCATAGCAGCTAGATCCCATCACTTTGTTACATGGATGCTTTCTTACAAGTTCTGGGGTTGTTTTCAAGTTTTCTTTCCTTCCAGTACTTAACTTTTATCACTTTTGGGTTTGTTTTTGGTTTCCCCTATATAATTATCCAGTTAGACAATTGTGGATGAGTCTTGACTTTTCAGTGACTGTGTCCTTCAGTTTGAAATTTGCCACTGTTCTTCAGTGTTGTTAAATATTTCCCTATTACTGAGTTTTGTACAGAAAGGAAAAAAAGACTTTTCATTATACCCTCTAAGTACTGCTCATTATATTGAATATCTTTGTAGTATTTTCATTGTGAGTTACACTGTTATCTTCAAACTCCATGTAATGGCTTTTCCTACATTTTCTGTAATCTTTTCTTTCTTCTGTTTTAGTATCTAATATATTTCTTAGCAGGCAGGGAAAATATCAAACACTTTATATGGGAGTAAATTACTGATTTATAGTATTGATGTTATAATAATTTCTGCATGGCACATCATTCTATTTTTATGGACACAGAACATTTTATATGCATTTTGATATATAACTGTCTACAATGTGCCTGCTTTCAATTCTAGATTTGATGAAGTTTGTTTAGATTCCAGTAATGAGGATACTTCCTGATTCCTCTTCAGTCTGCCTTTTTAGTTTAAATAAATCTTCCTTTAGTTTACCAAGGATGCTACTGGTTTGAGAATCCTGAAAGTGGTGATGAGCTTGCTCTTCTCCAGCCTTTCAGCCTGTCCTTGCATTCTGAAGTGCAGTCACACCTCAGTTAAGTATGGCACACTTTTCAAGCAGCAGCATTAAATGCTGCAACAGTAGCAGGTCAGTTACTTCAGTAGTAAGGTCACTGTAAATCCTGGAACACACAGTATCTGTGCTTCAAACTAGCTTTGTTTAATTTTGTTCCAGCAAAGTGGCTATGCCAAACAATACCAATGTGGTTATTTTAAAGTAAGTTTGTTGGCACTAAACCAGGGAAGTAAAATTCAAACAAACATGACTGTATTTGGAACTAAACCCACTTGTCTCTCTATTGGAGGTGGTGTTTGGCAAGTAGGTCTGGGTCCCAGACATAGAGTTGTGCTGTAATCAAGCCTGCATGTGGAAGGAAATAAAAGNGAAGGTTATTCTAAGGTCTCCTCAGAGCCTTCTCTTCTCCAGGCTGAAGAGCCCCAAATGTTGGGTGTCATTGTGTGGAGGCTTTTTCTTTAGTTTTTACCAGACTTTCTCTTCCCTCTTCTCCCTATTACATCACACTTTCCCTTCTTGTTTCCAAACGGGTATGGTGGCTGCCAGCGATAGCTGCTGCTTCTGTGAAGATCATCTAACATTCAGTTTTTGCCTGCCTGTTGTCATCTTGCTTATCCCTATATTTAAATGCTATGCAATGCTGTCCACCCGTTTATCAACTGTATAGTTTCCACCACATTTTAAAATTTAAATAGCTTTTATATTTAAATTGACATTTTGGAGCAATAAGGCTTCTGTTGTGTTAGAGCTAGGAGCAGGAGACAAAAAGAAAGCTCTGTTCTGAATATTCCCACACATCTTCTCCTTCCAGTGATACAGCTGTTTTATTCCTTCATAAATCTGTAATCAGAGGATTTCAATACTTAATTACCAAAAAAAACCCCATCTCAACTTCACCTCACATCATTCCTTTGCTGTCAGCCAGTATTTTCCTTATTATGTGGATAAACTGGGCATTAAGGGACTAAGTGAATTTTGCAAAATGGCATGGTGAGCCACTGCCAGCCTCTGAGACTCATGGTTTGTAAGCCTTTAATCTGCTGACTGGACACTAACATTCTTTTTGGCTGGTGAATCAAATGGAAACACCCTAAATCCTGGTTGGGACTAAGAAGAATTATTCCAAGATGAGAATTACTGCATAATTGCAGTAATGATTGCTAGTGTCAAGAAGGCACCAAATGAAAACTAAGTAAATACGCAGGATAGAAATGGAAGTGCTTTAGGGATGTGCACAGAAGATGACTCCTGAGGTCCAACCACAGCAGTGCAGCAGAAACAGCTTACATGGTCTTCAGCAGCTGTGGCAGCTCCCTGACCATGCTTATCCTAACTTCCCTGGTTAGGCAACAGGGAAAGGTGGCCTGCTTAAGTTTCCTCTTGCTCTCACACACACAAAACTTTTTTTACTGTTATCTGTATGATTTTTGGGAGTTGTGGGTTTTGAAGTGAATGCTCCATGCTAGACATGAGACAAATTATGCTTCTAAAAGCTGCTTTTTATAAGCTGTTTGTAAAAATTCAGCTGATACCACAAGATCATTTGTACTTGAATTGCATTTTCAAGCTTTCTCTTTATAGCCAGGAGAGGTATAAAAATTTCTGCAAAATGATGTGCCTAGAAACCTGTTTGTTTTTCAGGCACAACAGTTGGAGAAATAAAAAACCCACTTATCTGAGCAAACTATGCTCTCTTTGTGTTATCTTGGCAGTTTTCTACGACTTCAGAAATTGGTGCTGAATGCAGTGACCTACAGTATCTGCATGTCATAGAATCATAGAATGGTGAGGTTGGAAGGGACCTCAAGGATCATCCAGTTCCAACCCCCTGCCATAGGCAGGGACACCTCCCACTAGTACAGGTCACTCAAGGCCTCCTCCAACCGGGCCTTGAACCCCTCCAGGGAGGGAGCAGCCACAGCCTCCCTGGGCAACCTGTTCCAGTGCCTCACCTCCCTCACTGGAAAGAACTTCCTCCTAACATCATCCCGTGTGCAAGTGTAAAATGACTTGTGATTCCTTAAATTGTAGCTGGTGGGAACAGTCAGATACTTGACTGAGCTCTGTATGTGACTGTACAGAGGTAATTAATAATTATTCCCATTCTTTGGAGGACCAAACCCTTATTTTGTAGCCTGTGATTGTTTAAGGGTTTCATGTCCAGTTAAAATGTTGTTGCCATGTTTCACAAACACACCACTCTTTTTTTACACATTGAAAAACAGGCAGTGTAAAAGTAAACATTTCACTGAGATCAAATTTAGTTTTAAACTTAAGGTAGAAGAACAAGCTCCCATTCTTTCAAGTCAGACTTTAAAAGGTTTTGTAGCATTTTCCTAATTACTGAGCGTTGGTTATAAAGTTGTGATAAACCAAGTGAAACTTATTTAGTATTTTACCAAAACTGTGAAACAAAACAAGACAGTAAGAGTAAATAATGTGTGATGGGGTAGAGATATTAAAGCCAACCTTTTAATATCTATGGAAAATAATGAAACAGCATTTGAATCTGATTTAGTTACTATTTTGCTTAAACTAAGCAGGTTTTCATGTAAGGGCACTGTAGATTCTCTATAAAGAGTAGGTTAGGTAGATAATCATTTAAGTCTATTTGGCATTAGTCATGCCACTGGGTTATATTGTGGCTACTGGATACTTCCTGCTTTCCAGTTGAGGAAGACATGCCCAAATGAACTTTCACTTAGCTTACCCTTGTACTGTATATCAAAAGAAATCTCTCTCTTTTGATACTTCTGTGATTAAAGCTGTAGTGAAGTACTGCAAGAATGCACACACACACTTTCATTTCTGTATTCAGTGGCTTAAATAATGTGGTTTAAAATTCCATCTCCTCTCCTTCCCTCTTGCTTTCCCATAGTTGAGAGTGTAGAGTGGCAGGATTCTTTTGTAGCAGGGGAAAACTCCATGTGATTTTTCATTCTACTGTATGCAGTGCAAGCTGCTGTTGCTTATAAAACAACACTATGCACTGTACGTTCAGCTGAAAATTGTCAAGGATTTCTTTATCACTAACTTCAAGGTCAGGGCTCTCGTACATTTTGAAGGAAATGGTGTTTCACCTGCAGTCTGGATCTTCATTAGCTGATAGGAGGGATTTGCAGCATTGGCAATAAGTTGTGCTGCTGGCTGGCTGGCTGCCAGAGCAGGCTGCTGTCTAAGGCAGCAGGTCTTTGCCTTTCGCCAGCTGAAAGGCACCGTGCTAGCAGGAAGGATGTGCTGCAGGATTTTATGTCGAGTCAAAACCCACGGGCTGGCCTTGCTTTACTGAAACAGTTGCATGTTTATGATTCTCTAGTATGTGATGTCATGAGGGTGTTGTCTTTTAGGAATTTCACTACTGAGGAAGCAGTTTGAAATGCAGGCAGAATCTTCAAGACCTTCAAATATGCACTTGGTTTCTTTTTAGTTAGCTTTGAACCGACCTACAGATGGATACAGATGTAGCTGTTGTTTTGGTAAGGAATTAACATATGGAATATAGAAGCAATTTAAGTGGATACAATACCTGAAGGCAATGTCGAGTCAGTCTGGATTTCCAAACTCCGTTTCTCTGCCGGGATATCCATTCTACCAGGTGTCATGCAGGTATAGCATGTTTTAAGTTCTGTCTTTGAATGCACTTGTATATAGAGCTGTAGCATGATGCTTGTACTAACAGATTGTTTGTTTCCATTTCTTTGTCCTCTGAAAAAAATTTCTGAAATTGGAGAATTAGCTGAAAAATTAAAATGCTTTCTGCCCGACTTTGTAAGTAGATTGGCATTTATTTAAAGCAGTCAGATTTTAGTTCTAAGCATACTAAATATTTTTAGTTTTTCCAACTGGAAAAATGAAGTTGTAACCTTGGAGATTTTTTTTTTTTAAGTCAGTTATGTATCGAGATATTTCAGTCATTTATTAGGAACCAAATATCTACAGTGTTGAGAAAGGTAAATTGTACAGATATCTAGAAAGAGGAATCATTTCAGTTTTCCCATGCAGAATTACATAAGGTAAATAGCCAAAAGTACTTACTCTCATTATGCTTTTAAGATAATCCTAAAAAAAAGTGCCCATGTGGAAAGGTGATAAATGCTAGTGTTGTGGTGAAGCTTCTTGTTGTTTTATCTCTTTGACTCAACAGTCCTGTTTCACTAAAAATCCTTCCTTCTGAGAGTGCAGTATAACAGTTTTCTAGTGAATGGGCTGGATTCTAACCATGAAATTGCTGTTCCTGCTGTGGCAGACTGTAATATTGCATAATAATTAGAGGGAATGTGTTACAATACTTCTTTGGCTGAAAGAGCTCAGGTTTCTGGCACACCTTAATAAAGGAATGTAATCTCTGTTTATTGTGTCTAAATCTGAAGTCCTTGCCTTTCCTGCTGCAACAACGGCAGAAGGAGGGGAAAATCAGAGTTGGAACTGGAGTTTTGTGCTATTACTCATCTCTCTGTAACACATTTGAAAGAGCAGAGTAAGAGAATAAATTCATTTCTAACATGTTCATCTCCAGAGAATGAGCGTGACAAATAATCTTCATCAGCCGCGTCAATATACAGTTGGATGGGGTTAGTTTTGTAAGGCTGCAGTGATAGTTGTTGTGAATAGAAACAAAAATGGTTCTGCATAGTGTTCAGTTAACCATTTTTCTGTGTGTTTCTTGAAATAAATTCCTGGTGTGTTTGTATATCTCTAGCACTACCAGGCTGTCTGGGCAAAGGTACCAGTAAAGTTTCATTGAAACTAGAGTTAACCATTTAGAGGTCAGTCACAATGATGGCTCATATTTGTTGTCCTTTGGCCTAACTTGGGAGTATGCTGAAATCTAGTAGTTTTTCTCCTTTTTTTTTTCTGGTAACAGGCATGAAAAAGGTGGAAATTAAAGATGATGGAAGTTTGGTAAATTACAGCTGATGTAAAATCATTCTGTGCCCCCAAAGTATGTTAGGTGCTTAGTCAAATGCACACTTATTGTGCTCCTACTCCTTAAGATCAAGATGACCAGAGCTTGTCACTCAAATCCTGATGACCTTCTGGACAGAATGAAGGTCTTGTGAGTGAGTTCTAAGTCATAGCATTCTACAGTGGATTGGGTTGGAAGAGGGGACCTTTAAAGGTCATTAAGTCCAACCCTCCTAATGTGAGCAGGGACAAATCATCATCTTTGTGTTGCCAAGTCACTGACTTTCCTGAACTTTTAGATTCCTGTTAATTGCATTTAAAAAAAATTCTTTCTTCTGTTTCCTATATGTTTTTAAATAGTATTTCTGCATGTCAGTGGATTCTATGTTTAATAATTTTCAGATAAGATAATTAGTTTCTGTGATATGCAACTGTGATTGTAAAATCCTGTATCATGCATGTAGAATGGGGTGGACTGACTTCTGTCTGTCACTGTTACTGCAGCTTTGCTGCTCTGCTTTTGTTGTGATACTTACAAAGCTAAATCCTTTACATTGTGTACAACCACTGATAACTTGGCAGCCCCAACTGTGTCAAATCAGTATTTGTGAAGTCATTATAGAGCTCATCCTCAAGTGCAGAGTTTTCTTTTGGAATAGTAATATAGCTCTGTTTCTGTCTGGGGAGTAATCCAGTTTACACAGACAGGACTGAATTAGAACTTCTATTCAACTCTAGTTGTCATACTCTGGTTAGTGAGCATTTTCCAGTGGAATAAATAGGCAGTGAAACTACTGTTGATCATAATTGATTTATGATTCCTCTGGAGAGTGGAGGGCTGGTATACATTGTGCTAAGGTGGTGTGTTGGCAGAGACATTAATCTAATATGGCTTGCAACTGGGATGGCATGGATGCCTTGAACAGAGTTGTGGGAAAGCTCTATCTTCAGGAAACTTTGCCTTTTGTGTAGATGGCTGATTTTCTAGAGGTGAAACTGATCCTTGGACTTGCATGGTATTTGCAATGGATTGTGTTTTGTGTTACACATAAGGAGTAATAGTTTTTGTCCTGGTAATGGAAATGTGGTCTGAAGTATTGATGATAGCCTGTTCTGGAGAAGACTGCAACTGATGTTTTGTTCATTTATGGTTTGCTGAAGATTGTTGGGGACATTGTTTATCTTGGAGATGACCAAGATACAGTCTCCACAACTAGATCACTTAGAGTGGCATGGTCTTTCAGTTGGCTGTGAATTATGGAATTGCGAAATCAAGAGTTCATCTTGGGGACTGTTTTGAGCCATATTGGAACTCATTTCTGGTATCTGTTCAATGCAGAATTGGAATTTCATGGGAGCTTTTCCACGTGTGGACAAAATGTACAGATGAATAGAATTTATGTTGAAATTGATAACAAATGGCTTGTTTCTTTTATGGCACAACATAAGAAATCTGATTTAGATATTAGTTGTAGAAAATACTCCATGTGAATTTTTTTTTGTGTTTAGTTTTCTACAGATTGGGCATTTAATATAGACATTCAAAGAAAAGGAGACCATCTGTGATTCCTGTATTTGTAGATAAGTAACAGCAGATGCAAAATTAGTATTGGTGGTTAAACTTTAAATGGTAACCAAAGAATGCAAGTAAACCTGCCATGTGCCATCTTCTAGCAGCTAGACTGGCATTAACCAGGTAACTTGCATTTTTTTCACCTGCTTAGTGTTGCAATGTTAGTGTAGAAGGAAGTCTGCTCAAAAGTCTTTGGAAATATGCTTCTAATGCTTTCATTTTCATAAGCTTAATCAGTAGAGATTAAGAACAAAGTTTTCTCTGGCAGAGCTTGCAAAGGCTGTGCTGGTGCCTTTTTACCCAGTTACACTGGTATGGCAAGAGACCTTTTCTGTAAGAACATTTGTTACTTCTCCCTGCTTTAGGCTCCTGGAGGAGAAGATGGTAGCCTTTATGTGTTTTTCTTTGTCATTGAGGAGAGGAAGGGATCAAGTATCCCAGCCATGTTTGACAGGAGCTCCACTGGGACATTATCAGATAGTCACTACTAAAGAAAAAGATTGTTGGTTTTGTTTGCCTCAAAAATACCCATTCAAACCCAGTTTTGAGTAGGAGGACTTCTTTTGGATAGGAGCAGTTAAGTCTCTTTCCTGATATGGAAACAGGAGATAACACAAAACCCAACTCTGTCAACTATGAAGCAATTCCTAGTGTTTCTCTAATGTAGCTGAAGTTCTGCTGGTGGACTGTGATAGTCTTCATAAGAAGATTCCTTTTCAGAAATAGTCTCATTTCTGACACAAAGTCATTGGGGCAAGTTCTGCATGGTTGAGAGATCTTGCAATTTTTGGCAGTTATATTTAAAGTAGCAAAGCAATTTTTAAGATTGACCAAGGCTGTCACAGTTATTTGGCCTAACCTTCTGCAGCCCCTTGGAACAATGGAATGTCATCTTGTAGGGAGATTCATGGAAACCACGTTCACAACAAATGGCTGGGCTGCAGTTCAGATCAAGATTTCCTTGGAATTGCACATTCTGTTAACACTTTTTCTGTTTGCTGAAAATAAAGAAAAGGGGGGAAAAATAGCTATCTGGTGGGGGAGAGGGAAAACTTGTAATTGTGTATTCGAGATGAGTTAATTGCATCTGCAGCTGATTCCAAATGCAGTAATGCAGATTCCATCCAGTCACAGCAATATCCTAACTAAGCTATTTGAAACTAAGCAACAAACTGACAGTGCTTAACTGTGGAAAGGGAGGAGATCTTGCAGCATTAAACTGCTTCTTTTCCTTAGAGCAGGGAACCACTGCCCTCTTCAAATGTTGGCCTTTCATTAGCATCCATTTCTAAAATAAAAATCTCCAAACCCAGAAAATTCAAAAAATGCAGAAACCTCCCAAACAAGTAACAACCCTCTGTATTTTAGATAGAGGAATAAAGCTTTTATCACTTCTGTGTTGTAGAGCGTTAGGAGACTGTGGGTGCTATTAAAGAGAAGAATTACTGAGTTTTCTTTGTAGCATAATCTGACAAGTGTAGTTAAAGTGAGGTCTTTGAGGTGAGGTAAATAGCAATCAAGAATAACAAAAAATACGTTGAAGTATTTGCTTGTTTGGTAGCATTAACCAAAGTCCTGGGTAACTGTTGAGTATTGCTGTTGTGATTGCTCAGCTGCATGGGTGTGTATGAAAAGGATTTACAGTTGCATTTTTCTTGGACTAACTAAATCAGTTCAGCAAAACTTCCTGTGTTTTTTGTTCTTTGTTGGTTCCCTTTCCCATGCAGAGAGAAGAGGAGGAGAAAGAGGAGGACAAAATATTTGATAAAACTGACAAAATGTTTGCAAGAATGTGGTGTGCTAAATTGGAGCACACTGGCCTAAGCTGTTCATAGAATGAGATTCCTGTATTTGCCTACAATAAAGTGTAGCTTTCATATTAGGAGAGAGGGAGGTCAATCTCTGATTTTTAGATGGATAAATCCTTTCCCAGGAATCAAGCGAAGAAAACTGATGCTGTATCTTTCATGTCTAAAAAGAAATTTGGATTTAAGTGGCAGAGGGGAATGATCAAAATCTAAAGAAGGCAATTTTATATATTTTATCCTCTGCAGTATTCAAAATGTAGGCAGGCTATTTTTACATTAAAATATTTTAAACATTATATAATTGCTTTGCAGGCAAATGTAATGATGGCTTTTAAGCTAAAGAAAAAAAAAAAACCCACCTTTTTTTTTCCCAAGAGGCCTCGTGATTAGAATGTCAGCAGTTATTTGGGCTTGACAGAACAAACAACGCATTAAAAATCTTCACATAATAAAAAGTAACTCATTAAGCAAGATGAAACTTGAAAACAGAGTTTTGCTTCCAGGGAATAAATCTTAAGTACAGGCTGCTCTCTGAGAAGACAAAATGGTAGGAAAACTGTTAAAGATGAGGTAGGTTGCAAGGTCACCATCTCTAATTTTTTTCCCGAGGATGCCATGACAAATTCACGAGTGGGAGATGTGGATTAAGGGGTAGGCTGGCGTTGTGGCTCCTGCCTGACTTTCCCCAGTTAGTTCCTTGCAAAAGTGGAGCTGGTTAAGAAGATTTCTCTTATAAAATGCCTCTGATGTGGGAAGTCTTTTCTACCTGGCATCCTCTCACTTCCTCTCCATCATCTCCTTTTTCCTCTCTCTACTTTTTTCATTTTTCCTGTTTTTAAATTCCCCCTCTCCTGTTGTAGCTGAACTAGAACTAAAAAGCTTCAGCTGTCTGCCAGTGACTAGCTGATCCACGAAATCCCACCCATGACTTCCATGGGATCTGCAGGATGAACTGTGAAACTGTATTGGTGCTGTCCTGGTGTTGAACTGAGCTCCTGTGTAACTGCTGGCAGTGGCGCAGTGAGGGTTTGGCCTGTGTTGGGTTATGTTGGGTATTGCCTTCTTTAGCTACGTGTGTCACTTCTGGCTTGCTTAACCCACCTTGCCTTCTGGATCCTCTTGTCTCTTTCTACATTCTCAATGTGGCTTTGGTTATGCTTGCTTGTTAGGGTGTAATCAGATGAGTACAGGGCAGATTACAGCAGTTCATTTTAAATTGTTCTGTCAGAAAAGAGGAAACTGAGGGAAAAAGGGAACATTTATGATAATGTTATCTCTTAAGTATCCTTAAGTATAAACTGTTTGTGATGCAAAGCAATAGCTCTGATGTAGATTGCTTACTTTTCTAATTAATTCTACCTGGAACTTTGAATATTCCTTGTTTATGTTGTGATATCTGGTATTTCAGGCTCTCATGCAGAGAAATGTAATTGTAGTTCTTCTTCTAATGACATTGATATTTGGCCAGAAGAACCAGAATGACAAGTTCTGTGTTACTTTTTTCTTAGCAGCTTATTTTATAACGTATTCTTCATGATAAAGAAAGGAAAATGTCTGTAGTATAGCTAGAGATTCAGGTGTTCAGGCTTTTGTACTTGCATTTTTCTGAGGATTTCAGCATGAAAGGGCAGTTTGGGTTTTTGTTTTTTAGAACATTGTGCTTTATTTCTGGTTTAGAGGCATTTGTTCATGTTGTGCATTCTGAAACAGAATTGCTCTGTCGGTATCAATGCACACTAACTTACTTTCCTGAATGGTTGTAGTGGTGGTGGTGGTGGTGGTTCAGAATTCTGTTCAGTTCTTCTTTCCTTCTTTTTGTTGCCATTTCTGCCTCAGCAGTTGACTAACCTACTTATGGAATTAAGCGAATAAATTATCATAGTTCTTAGTTTAGTAGTCTGCTTCCCAAGATTTATACTGGGATTGCCTCTCTAAGAGCTGAAGCTGCCTGAGTACCTTTTGGATCCTTTTAAAACCCTCACAGGGATGTGTCTGGAGGTTTTCTGAGATTTACTTGGTGTGGTTGGGGGTTCAGGTTATGCAGCAAAATATACTTCAAAGAATCATGCATAAAGTTTATGCTCTTAATACATTGGCTTTGAAATGAAATATGGAAACTAACTTTGTGTCTTAGAATTTGAGCCTAAAGAGAGAAATTTTTCTTTTTTGTATACATAAACAAAACAGTGACTTGTAGCAAGGATGGTCCTAGGTTGTGCCACATTTGGTTTATATTTTGAGAAATACAAACTATTGGTTTGGTACAATATACTATGTACTATGGTACAGTGTGGACTGGAGAAAAAAAAAGTTGAAGCTCTGGCAGAGGATTCGTAAGACATTTGCAAGTTTCTTTATGCAAATTCAAAACTTATTAAATCAGAAATGAGGATGTTGCAGAAGCTTAGAGGTTATTTTTAAAACAATTAACCATAGGAAAATTATAACCAGTGTAAAGATTTATGTTAAAGTTTGAATAAGTGCTAGCTAATATTTGAATTAAAACAAATTGTTAAATATAGATAGTATCTATTCAAGTAAGTTGTAGGTTATATTTAGTCTTCCTTTTTATGCTGTTATTTTGGCAGCTGTATGATTTATGACATTGTTAATCCAGTTTCATGAGTCCTGCAATTCATTTGAAGGACATCTTCCTGCAGAAAATGAGCATAAATTCGAGCACTTAATAAAGGGATACTTCTGTATTCCAGTTTTAGATTTTTGCAAAAAATAAACTACTCCTTTCTCACATGCTGAGGAGAGCCATCTTAAATTAAAGACACTCCTTTGGAACAGAGGGTCAGTGCTGTTGACTTGTAAATGCCTGTGCACACTGCGGAGATGACTGCATTGCAGAGAATGCTGATGGTGCCAACCTTTTCACAATTTACATCAGCTTTTCAGCTCGTGTAAGAGGTTTCATTTACTCAACTTTAGGTGAGGAATAATCATTTGCTGAAGACAAACAGTTGCAGTGGAGAAGGTTGTAATGGCTAAGATTATGATCTCATATATGTAGGGTGCCAGGGAGCTACATCACCATGCTGCTTCCTCAGCACATCTGGCTCAGATGAGTCTTGCCCCAGTGACACTTGTGATGGCACCAACCACTTGCTCCAGAGCTAAGACCCCTGTTGTTTTCAGACATCATTGTGTGTTAGTCTCTTTTCTTGGAAACTTGGATGTTGTGCTCGTAAGTGTTCCTTACTGTTACTGGTGTTAGCTCTGTCTTCCTCATGCCTACTGCCTTCTGCTTTCTTTTATTCTTCAAATTCCAACTGTGCCTCTTCCCCTAAAATGAAGACCTGTCCTTTCCTCATAGGATTTACAGAGACTCTTGATAGAGACCTTTTCTCTCAGTGAGGTTGTTATAACAATTTAGAGCTCTATAATGCTTTCCTTCCCCTTCCTTATTCCCATGTAAGTAATCCACATTTTACCTACTGCTTTAACTACATCATCCGTTTAAAAAATCCGTTTCTCGGCTCTCCTGTTAAACTGCCTCAAGTTCAAGCTTGTCTTTCTTGCTTTAAGATGTGTCATTAGCTCTGTCCCCACTCTGGTTTATTACCAGGTTACTCCCTCTGTTTAAGTCTATTCAAATGTGGCTGCAATAAAAATGGTATGATTACGCTTGCCTGCTGTTGACTAGGTAAGACTGCTAGCTTTGAAATAGGTCTTGGTTTACAGAATTTCTAACTCTTGGTGTCTAAGAGTGTTGTTACTGTTCTGAAAATTTCATTGTCTTGTCTTCCTCAGCCTATTTTAGCTTTTATGGCTTCCTCTTCTCTCCTTCTGTTTCCTTTTAGCTAAAAGCTAGAGTGTTTCCCTTCCTTTTTTAACAACCATTCTGTATTTCCCACTGCTGTAGAAGTTGCCTAAAGGGAAGTAACAGACAAACTTGAAGCATTACCCGTAATTGTGGAGTCTTACAATTGTGCTTTTGTCTTCTGTTAGCACGAGAGAGTGGGTTTCAGGAGGTGCCAAAGATCCAGAGACAGTGTTTGGAAGAGTTTGTCTGTTGTTGCTTGTGTATATTGATTAGACAAATGTGTATATTGCCTTGAAGGTTAACTGTTTTTTAATTAGAATTGTTTTCAAATACGTCCACAAGGTACTACTCCTGTAGTTTGAACTCCAGATTTTGTAAGCTGTCTTGTGATGTCTGAAGAACAATAGCAAGTGTTGATACAGGTTTCGGATGGGTAAAGATGCAATCTTTACAACCATGTAAACCAATTCTGGTTATTCATGTGGAAGGTTTTCTCCCTCCATTGTCCATTGTGTTACCAGGGGTAGGTAAAATGCAGAATATTTAGTATGATGCCTGTGTCAATTTGTAATACTAACATTTTAGTTCACAATTCAGAATTGTTCCAGTGGAGGAAAATCAGCACTGATATATTAATGTCTACTGTGAGTCTTTCATGTTCCTTCACTGGCAGAATGTTTTTCTTTTGTGGAATTGTTGCTGCTGTCTGCCAGACCTACCTTATTTCCATGTGCTGAAAACATTAGGCAAATCTGCAGTGCGTTTGCTAATGTAAACTCTTCAATTGCTATGCACCATGGGCCTTGATTTCACTCCATTGTGCTTTCTCTGTATACTCTGTTCTGCCCACTCTTACCCTGCTGGGTCGTAATTTGCTGTATTTCAGATGCTAACAGCTCCTAAAGATAAGCCCCTTATTTTAAGCACAAGCTGTTCTGAAAAATCTCAGTTGCTTAGATGTCATAATCTTACATGTTTTAAAACCTAATTTTGCCTATTAAGTAAGCTGTTGCATGTTTGTACTTAGTGAATTTGCAAAGTCCTACTTACTGTGCTTATTTGAAAAAAAAGTTGCTATGTAGTTCATTAATGTATATTAAAATACTCCTCTAAAATATTCTATACTCTCTCTAGATTCATCTTAAGTTTGTACAGAGTTTGGTTTGTCAAAACTTGCAAGCATGCTCTCATATTCTCTGGCTCTTGTGTTATGACTGAATATTGGAAGCATTACAGTCACTTGCAGCATTTACACTTTTCTCCTTCAGCATTGGATGGGTCAGGAACTGCAGTAAGCTTTTGGGCTTAGTAATGCTGTTGCCTAGTTTGTTCTTTTAGTCCCAGCAGTCCCTAGTTAGCTCCAGTACTTGAATCCATTCTTTAATCTGTTATTTTAAGCTATTGCCTCTTCATCGGTTGTTTTTCCAGTTGTGAATATCCTCATGCCACTTGTTTTTCTTGACAGATTATTCAGCTTGTTGCATCACTTGCAGCTTGTTAAGCCCAGCTTTAATACTAGCTAGAACTGTTTTGGTGGAGTGATCATTGCTAATCTGCTGATCATTTGTAAGTGCACAGATCTGGAATTTTGGTGGAGTGATTGTTGCTGATCTGCTGATCATTTGTAGGTGCACAGATTTGGAAGTGGAGATCTGTAAGTGTTAGGACATGCGTCTCGGCTCCAAGCCATAAATGTTTATATACTTCATAGAAGTCTGATGAAATACTGGCAGCGTTCACAAGCCTGGCTGCAGGCACCATGTATTGTGCAAGCTCTTGTGGTTCAACTGTAGAAATGTAACTCAGGTAATTGAATTAGGTTTTTTTAAAAAAAATATGCCTTTTCTGAGCAGTGGATAGAAAAGCTGCTTTAGAGCAAATTCATAAACTCAAATGACATGAACCTGCAGAAACTTAATTTCAATGTAAGAGTTCTGTTACTATGCCAGTGTACTACTGTCAGCCTTCCAGACACATCACAATACCTATCTTTAAAACCTGGAAGTCCACGCTGTACAGACTATGGGTGCTCAGTCCTAAGGCCATCCTTTTCATCTTTGAAACACTGTCATTGGTTTCCTATTGGCATCTGTTGATCTATTCTGGATTCAGAGTTGTGGTGACAGAGCTCAGGCCATGATGCTCCTTTGTGCATATTGCTCTGTTCTGGAGTGGAGAATTCTCACTACTGTCATGCTTCTCATCCAACTTGCTCTTCTGTTCTTGCATTTAATTTGGGTTGGTTTAGTGTTTTCCATTAAAAAAAAAATTAAATTAAACTGGAAGTAATTGAGTCATATTTTTGTTACGTGTGACATGCTTTTATTTTGCAAAGTACCAATGACCTTCAGATATGTTTCAAAGAATGTGTAGTGCGTTTACTGACTGGATCACTAGGTTTTGGTGTCAGTAAATGAAATTGCATGGCAATCTAATCTGACGGTGAAAGTATGTGCAGTCACTGAGGAATCGCTAGGAACTCTCACAATGAGAGGATCTTGAGATTAATTCCTTGAGGATTTCTTTTGTTGTTCCATTAGTGAAGAGCAAAAGGTTTTTAACTACTATTTATTGTGCAGAGCAAAAAGCACTTTTCTGTGAAAAGCAACAGATTGATGTCTGAATACACTTTGGAGGCAAATAATTTTATGGTGTAAACAAACAAAGAACTTTTTCTCTTAAATACTGGAAGTGCCAAGTACACAACACAATGTAATGTGTACAATTTTTCTATTTGCTGCCTTGAAAGATGTGGTTGTGATTTTAACTGGGAACTTGCTTTCCCTAAAATTATAACACATCCTGAAATTTTACACCATTTTACATATAACACTTGTAGGTTGCCTTTAATGTGAGGGTTGTCTTGTATAACATGCACCCTGATGTTTGTGAATTGGGAAATTCTTTACATACAAGGTCTTTCAGGAAAACAAGATGATGATTGAAATAATTTCAGAAGCCCTTAGGCTAGAAGTAGATAGGTTGATTAATATGATTAATATTGCTGATATCTGGAAGCTGTTGTTTCTGAGCACAGGAAGGACATGGAAGTGTTGGAGCGGATCCAGAGGAGGCCACGAAGATGCTCAGAGGGCTGCAGCAGCTCTCCTATGAGGACAGGCTGAGAGAGTTGGGGCTCTGCAGCCTGGAGAAGAGAAGGCTGGAAGTAGCCTTCCAGTATCTGAAGGGGGCCTACAGGAAGGCTGGGAAGGGACTATTGACAAGGTCTTGCAATGACAGGACAAGGGGCAATGGGTTTGGACTGGCACAGGGGAGATTTAGACTGGATGTCAGGAGGAAGTTCTTTATGGTGAAGGTGGTGAGGCACTGGCACAGGTTGCCCAGGGAGGTTGTGGCTGCTCCCTCCCTGGAGGTGTTCAAGGCCAGGTTGGATGAGGCCTTGAGTGACCTGTGCTAGTGGGAGGTGTCCCTGCCTATGGCAGGGGGTTGGAACTAGATGATCCTCGAGGTCCCTTCCAACCTTACCATTCTATGATTACTGCTTTCTACTAGTAAAACTGATGGTTTTCCTTTCTGATAACAACAAAAGCAAAATCCTTCTGTGCACAGTATGAATTGGAGCATTTATAGGATTTGGTGAATTGCCAGGTATAAGGACTTTACAGTTCACCAAATAAAATTGGAATTACTTTCTGACCCTTTTTGAAGTTCAGTATTATGAGTGCACGTTGATAGTTGATACTGGCTTCCATGACTTAATAAATTTATCAATAAAATTAAAAAATATAAGGAATCCAACATAAAAGTGCTGTAGAGCACAAATGTAATTAGATATTGCTAACAGATGAGTTCTGTTTCCCAGAAGAGAGGAAAGCCAAAGACTGCACTAAGGGAATTATTCTTCTTACCCCTTTTATATATTATATAGGTGGAATATGATTAAGATGCAAGTCTAAGTGCTAAATACAGCCAGCAAAATGTTGATAATGATTTAAGGTAACAATTAGGGAGTTGGCAAGATGGAAGTTTATTCCTTTATTTTAGGTGTGATTTTCAAAAATGCTTCATTTTCAGTTAATAAAAGGCATAGTAAATCTAACATCACTTCCATCTCTCCTGACTTGGAATACTGGTTAAGCTTTAAGTAATGTAGGAAAAAATTTTAGTACCAGAAGGAAAATACAGCTGTGACATTGAGTGTGCACACGTGTAGCACCTGTTGTTTTTATTACCATTTTAATGGTTGTATCTAAAGATGTAACCCTAGATCCACTATCACAATGTGGATTGGTCATCCTGAATCCTGAATTTATTTTTTTATTTTATTCTGCAGCTCTAGAAAACCATACCCATTGCTGAAATGCAATCCACTGCATTTTAGCAGATACACAGTAACACAAGTAACTTGCACATCTCCCTAGACCTTCCTAATAAGCACAGCTATGAGTGATTAACTGTAAGACAAATAACTACTTCTGACACTTCTTAAAGGGGCTTGGATTTCTCAAGTGATACTGGCAATTGATATCACTTGAGACTTTGTGATAAGGTTTGATTACATTAATATTTCATAAAAACCTCTGTTCAGACACTTATGTGTTACTTAATGTCTATATCAACTCTGGGTTGAAAGATATTTATGTAAACAATGCCCTTAGCTCCCCTGAGTCATTGGTCCATGTAGGAAATTTGCATCAGTGCTGGCAATAAAACCATCTACAGGTTTTGATCATTAACTTCTGTCAAGTGATGATTTAAACAAAGTAAATACAACTTGTTATTATTATAGATTGAGTTGAATTTTCTAATCAATATACATGCCAGATTTTTGGTGCTGATTTAGAACATTCTGCCTTTAAAACTTGCGAAGTGGTGTGAAGAAGCCTGCTGCTGTCAAATGGTGCATTTTAGAAAGACAATCAACACTCAGCCTTCCTTGGCTGTGGTGGGGGAAACAATAACTAGAAATAAAGGGCTTTAACTCCTTAGGACTTCTTGCCCTTGCACTAATGAGTAATTCAACGCTCTTCATAGAAGGACACTTGTTTTTGTAGAAAAGTATGTCCATATTTTCTGAGAGTAGTCAACTCTACTTTTTATCCTTTGCCACTTGATTGAGTGCCTTAATGAGTTCTGAGTGACAATAGAAATGATGCCCTTGATTTCAAAAAGATAGCAGACTAAACATTCAGCTACACAGAAAGTTAAAGACTGAGATGAGATTTTTTTTTTTTTTTACATTCTGTCTCTAACAGAAGTGGACTATTTAATAAGTGCTGTTCTCTTTTTACCATCTGTGTTCTTTTAATGACTTAGCAGTGGTTTAGGTCACTTCCTGTAGAGTGTTTCTGTAATGTTGTCTCTAGACGGATTTAAGGCTCCTGCAATACTTGTGAAGTACTGCACTTTTGGTACTTCTGATCAAGCTCACTAAGTATTCATGGTGTTAGTGAAACTCTGTTTGGTTTAGACTTTAATTCCTCAAACACTCAAATTTCATGCTTCTTCCCCAAAAACTTGAGTTTCCTGTTTATGAGATCAATAATTAATTCACACTTCTCCATGTAACACTGTTGCCTCATTGATACGAAGATAGAATCATAGAATGGTAAGGTTGGAAGGGACCTCAAGGATCATCCAGTTCCAACCCCCTGCCATAGGCAGGGACACCTCCCACTAGTACAGGTCACTCAAGGCCTCCTCCAACCTGGCCTTGAACACCTCCAGGGAGGGAGCAGACACAACCTCCCTGAGCAACCTGTTCAGTGTCTCACCACCCTCACTGTAGAGAACTTCCTCCTAACATCCAGTCTAAGATCTTACTGATCAATACAAACCTGCACTTTCTCACTGCAATGAACATGGGTTCCTTCTCCCCACTGAACTTTTAACTTTTTGGCATTGATACTTTCCAAGTATCCTTTGTGAATATTTGTTCTAGAAGTCTTTCACCACAGCAGCTTTTCAAGATTGTGTTTTATTTGCCATTCAGGATATCCTGTAATGTCAAAATAAGTAACTTCTCTTCTGGTTGGTTTTTTCCTCTCATTGTTTTCTTTTGGTCTTTGTTCCATAATGTTGTAGTCCATGCTTAAAATGTTCATCTAGGCTTCATGTCCTGGAGAATTTGAATTCATTCTCATTTGTTGTGTCTTGCTCTTAATCTTCTAACTTCTTGTTGTTAAATTATTTTTGTGTGTGTGTGTGTTTTAGTTTGTTTGTTTTTTTGTTTTTTTTTTTTTAAACAACTGTTGTTGTTCCATTTGTTCAAGCAAGGGATTGAAAATGTCATCTCCTCCCATACTCTGTGAAGATGACATACATGTCTATCTCTGTGAGGGTACAAAAGAAAGGCTTTTTGGCACCCCAGTGTATGTAATCTGTATGAATGCAGCTGTTCACTTCAGATAGATGTGTGATCGAAATCCTTACACTTTACTGCATATATTCTGTATGAATTGATTTCCATAATTGAAATTTATGTGCCTAGTAATCCAGTTGTTGGGTTATTTTCTTGTGGTGTAAACGTATGTCCTTAATATCAAAAGAAAAAGTAATCATTTTTGCCTGGGCAATCCAGCTCTGTATCCAATGGATTCATATCCCTCCTTCGCATAGTATAAAAATTCCAAGTAAAGTGATTATTCTGAAATCTGTAGAAATACTAAATTTTATTTTTTCTGCCTTTTTGCATTTTTTTAATCCCCATTTATATATTCTTGCATCATATGAGTTTCTTGGTTTTTTTTTTTACATTTCTTGATAGGACATGTCATGGTGGATTTAAACCAAGAAGTAATTAATTAATTTTTTTCCATGTTCCATGATCTAACCTGATGTTCCAAATGTATTTTGAATGGTGCTGTCTGACCACAGACTGTGCTATAGGAACGGCTGCAAATAATGGCAAATATTGACATTAATAAGCTACATCCATTTGCCAGCTTGTCAGAAGAAAGCATTGATATGTGGTTATACAAAATAGCTCCTGTAGTTAATGTTTTGTGGTAGCATGGAGAAAAATTACCACCAAGTGCTCCTCTTTTTTTATTCCCATGTGTTTTTTTATCAGAGAACTGAAAGTATTTTCTAGTCTCCATGATTGCTTGCACAGACTGTGAATGAACAGCCCTGTCAAGTTAGAGATTTGTGATTAAGAATCTGCACAATCCAAAATGATGGCTTTTAATTCTTTCTTTTTTTTTCCCCCAAATCAGTATTTAGAGTATTGCCTTTTAAAAACTCAGAACAGCACTTTTTGAGTTGTCTTTGCTTTTTCCCAAAACTAAAATCGTTGATGCTGTTGGCAGCCATTGGAGAACACATGAGATGCTTTGCCTCCAGTTGTTTGCAGTTAACCAGTCTGAAGGGACACTGGCTTAGAGGACTCAGTCACTGATAGGTCACTTAGAAAACTTACTCTGCATTGACTATGGAAGAGTTCTCTCAGACATCTTAAAATTCATATTTATTTACTGAAGTATTTGGTAAATAGCAAATGTGAAATCTAAACATGGGGGGGAAAAATAGAAAGAGCAAGATGTTTGAGGAGAAAAAAAATCATATTCTTGGAATCTTAAATTGGTATTTGTATGTTTTTTAGAGCAGAATTTTGTTTCCATCAAACTGTCAGCAGGCTGAATGTCAGTGATTAAAATTCCTATTGTCTTCTCCAGGCGTGAAAAGGTTTTTGTTGTTGTCATGGTGACAGTTGAGTGACAATCTCAAAGTGAGTAATTGCTGCTGAGAGCTCCATTATGAACATCTACGACGTTTCAGAAAGGATTTCAGGCCTTCTTTACTGGGCTTTCAAAACATCTTTTTGTAACCTAATGTCTTTGTATAAAGAAATAGTGTCGAGGTGACTTTGTTCCGGCAGCCATGTGAAATACCTCTGCATATTGCTTTCTCTTACCTTGCCCTGATGAGAAGGGCCAAATTCATAGGAACCATTAGCTGGCACAGTTGGTTAGAATTCAGTGCCCTGCAGTTGTGGATAGTGAATTGCTCTCTAACGCTATTATGACAGGGATGTGTATGCCTGTCATCCTAGAAGATGCATGTTGTGTGCATGCATGTTTTATAAATTCATTTTTAGAAGGATGCATTGGAGAAGTCACTGTGGAGTTAAACTTGCTTTTCAGAGCCTGGAAGGCTGCTATGAATCCTGATTCTGAGCAGTGGAAGTTACCACATGCAGTAGGGGAAGCTATGCATTCTTGATTTTACAGTCTCCACAGTGCTTTTATCCCTATCAATTCCATGAAGTTAGGATTTATGAGAAGTGAGATTTACAAGGCATGAGGGTATTTGGAAATTGTTATTTGCATTAGGCAGTACTGCACTAAAGTTTGTTTGTCTCCAAACACTGTGTGCAAAAGTAATCCTGTTATTTGGGTCCTTGTTACCACATATCTGCTTTAGTTCAAATCTAAGATACTTCTTAAGTTTCGAGAATTGTTTCAGGATGAATATTTTAGTTCCTGAAGATAATTATTATGTGCTCTCCTGAGTTCATGTTAATTTATGGTACCTTACTGGTATATCAGCTTTCTCATAATAAACTGAATTGAAGGGTTCTCTTGGATTTTAACCTTTCATCCTTTATAGTGTTTGTGAGACTTGTGTGTATTGATATCTTTGTTTAAATTGTGTTGATACTATGCAGTGAAATCGTCCTTATTTTTGTTGACCAAAATTGGTCAAATATTTCTCAGAGATGATGAAGTATCTTAGATGTGAAAGTGTCATTCTGTGTGTGGTCAACCCTGACATTTGCCAGAGAACTAAGGATTTTCAGAGTATTTTTTTCTGTTTACTTCTGAAGCATAACTTTGAGGTCAGTGGTTTAGAACAAATTCTTATGTCAAAGGCACTGTTCAAGAGTGAGACTGACATGTTAGAATTAAAAGCACTGAAGTATATTTTTACTCTATTGTAAGCTTTAAATATCTTTGTTTTCTATGTGTTCTATAAGGATTATCTCTCTCTGTTTTAACTCCTCCTATGAATATTGATTGTGAAGAACTTGATAAGAATTCTTTACAGCCTGACAAAAGGAGATGTACTGCATGGTGTCATTGATCTTCATTCTGCAGACACTGAGAAATGCAAGTGGTCCTCTTTGAAGAGTTTGGAAATTAAGTATGTCTTTAATCAACTTTTAGTTTGTAAAAGGTAAATGACATCACAGGTTTTTCAGGTTTCACTTTTAGTGATCTGTTCATCTATCGAGTAATTGAAATAATATCAGCTGTAATTTAGACTTTTGAGTGAAGCCATTGATAAGTCCCAGCTATGTACAGGGTATTATTGCACTATTGTAAGAGGCCTTGCTGTCCTTTGGAACTCATTTGTGTAATTTGAGTTTGTGAAAGTAATAATTTAAACATTAGTTGTTTTGTTTGTTTTAAGCTATATTTTGTGGATGTTCAGTTTATTTTCCTACTAGCAAAATAGCTTCTCTGGTACAGTAGTCATGATGCTCAGGAGAAAAGGTTGAAATGGGTGTCTTGAACTTCAGCTGTTGTTTTGGAAGATAAAATGTGTCTCTGCAGTCTGTCTTTCTGCTGCTGATTCACAGTTTCTCTTATGACCACAGTGGTATGACATGCTGGTTAGGCTGAAAGCAAGAACCTTGCATAGTTTAGAGAACTGAAAAGTTTTCCAAGGGTCCATTGTATTACAGATGTTGCAGTGAAAGTAGTGTTGTGAAGACTGAATTGAGAATCCCATTTTAATTATCTCCTGAGAAATCTGCTAATTAATACCACCGAGATTTAATTTGTAGAAACAACTGCTGCTGCTAATGCCCCACATCCAGCATTCTGAATATCTGCATTTTAAGTCTGCTCCATTTAGAATCTCATAAGTCACTTAATACTTTATTCTTGAATTTATTAATATATAGTGATCTTGATTGTAGAAGTGTATAATGAATATGAGTATAATGTATCTGGTTATACTATGGTCATACATTTGTTATTGTGTGAAGAAGATAGGCTCTTTCTTTGGAGAGCTGGAATTACCTGTGCTTCCAGCCCCAGGGAACAGTTGGGAGCTCAACAGAACATTTCAGTGGTAGAGGATTAGGAGGCAAGGGAAATAAATCCCAGTAGTGCTTATATGACTTCCTTTAGTTACTGGAATTTGGCTTGCCTAAGGGAAGGTCCTGTGAAAAGCCAGTGACCTAGGCTGTGTATTGCAGTGCCTCCTGCTTATTGAAGAACTTAAAATTTCTTGCTAGTCCAGTCCCTCCTATGGTGTTTTTAGGTAGTTGATGGTTTCCAAGGTCAAATGATATTTTTCCTGCAGTAGAACCAGAATTCTCATGAACCTTTTTTGTTTTTTGGTTCCTCCTCAGTGGCAACCGCAGGGAACTCATTTTTGTCACGAGCGATTGGCGTTTTGGAGCCCTGTACACGTCTTTCCCCTGTCTCCTTGCATATACTGCTCCTATATACTCATTGTTGTTTCTTTACTCACCTGTTCCCACTGCAAGATAGCATAACAGGAAGAAGAGATAAAGTCTTCAGCTGCCTTAAAATTGTTGTGAGGAGTGTTTATGGAATACGTAGTTTATGAGCTGTGCCTGATGCTTGGATACTTTCATCAAGTGCAGAATAAAAGTGTACTTGAGCTACACGTACAGGTGGCTCAACTGTATTCTTGAGCCACCTAGAATACAGTTGTCATTGTGAAAAATATGTGCAGACAATCCATGGTAAGCACTGGTCAAAATACATTTTAAATTAATGTAATGAAATTTCAGGGGGAAAATTGTGGTTAGCAGGCTAAGGGAGGCAAGATTCCACCAGAACAAGAGGTCACAGTCTCACGCTGCGCCAGGGGAAGTTCAGGCTCAAGGTGAGGGGAAAGTTCTTCACTGAGAGAGTCATTCCCCACTGGAATGGGCTGCCCAGGGAGGTGGTGGAGTCACCGTCCCTGGAGGTGTTCAAGGCGGGGTTGGACGTGGCACTTGGTGCCATGGTCTAGTCTTGAGGTCTGTGGTAGTGGGTTGGACTTGATGATCTTTGAGGTCTCTTCCAACCTTGGTGATACTGTGATACTGTGAAATCCTGCCTGGAGTACTGTGTTCAGCTGTGGGGCTCCCAGAATAAGGAAGACATAGCCCTGTTGGAGCAGGTCCAAAGCAGGGCCACAAAGACGATTGGGAGATGGAGCACCTCTTGTGTGAGGACAGGCAGAGAGTTGGGGATGTTCAGCCTGGAGAAGAGAAGTTGCTGGGAGACTTCCAGTACTCAAAGGGAGGCTGCTGGAAAGCTAGGGAATGGACCCTTTGTCAGGGAGTGTAATGATAGGAGAAGGGGCAATAGTTTCAATCTGGGAGAGAGTAGATTTGGATTAGACTCTTCAGTATAAAATGCAGGGAGGTGCTCTCACAATTCCCTGCAAAGTACCTGACTGATGTCCTTCCCCATAGGACGTCCTGACTAATCAGACTTTAGTGCTGGAACTTCCATCAATTACACTGTTTATTTTCTTTAGATCATGTTATTTACAGCAGAAATGTAACTGACCATTTCTAAGATGAACTTGAATGGGGCCTTTTTCTTCCTCTCATTTTCTGCTCTATCAACAAAATAGCTTTCTTGTCTATTTGGTACTTCTCATGCAGATTAAAATTACATTCATGTCAATAGACATTTGAGAGTGAAGATAAGTATGTAGGTATGTAAGGTATGTGGGACCAGACATCTCAAGGTGCCAAAAAGTTCAAGCTGCCTTTTCTTAGTGTTTTAAGAATACAATACATACTCTGCACCCTGCTCCTGTCAGAAGAATGTAGAATATGCTCATGGTATTTGCAGAATTTGTGAGCTGTTAGAGAATAGTGAATTTCAATGGTATTAAAGTTGTGGAGTATAACATGGGAGTCCCAGAACGCTGCTTTGATTTGTAAACAATTCTGCACCATGTAAGAGAAGAATAGTTAGTTTATTTTTCCTAAGGAGCCTCTTGCACAGGAGCAGGGAATTGTCCCTCCTTTTACTCCAGCAGTCATTTGCATTACAATGCAGTTATGCCATTCTAGTGTTGTGCTGTGAGATGAAGGAGTATTGCCACTCTTCACTCCTAGAATTGAATCTATTTTATTAGCATCACTAATGTAAATTTATGTTCTTAGATTGTTTTCAAAGAACAGCAAGATTAACAGTATGNAGGTGTCCCTGCCTATGGCAGGGGGTTGGAACTGGATGATCCTTGAGGTCCCTTCCAACCTTACCATTCTATGATTCTATACCACAGAAGCAAATGCATTCTGGAGCATGTTAGGCTAAACTCAATGTTTCAGTGGCTATTTCTAAGTTATACCTGGGTGAATTAAGTTGATAGTAGCTAGGAAGTAACTGAGCAGAAGGATTTTGATTAACTGGTACAGCAAAGTTAATGTCAGGGAGAATTTAGTTTCGGAGGCTTACATTTGGAGATAGGAATTTTCAGCTGGTATCAATTGGTTCAGTTTTGAAGACATGCACTGGCAATTTACTCTTGCCAAATAATTTTGCTAAACTTGCTTCCTGGATATCGTGGTCCATTAGGTTTCAGGATGTTTGTACTGAGTTGTGTCCTGTTTTACAGTGTGCTACCTCACAGCTGTGAAAAGGTACAGTAGTGTAAAAGGCAACCTCCTTCTTCCCACATCCATACACTTAGTACTTGAAGTGAAAAGAAGGATTGATGTAGCCAAAATGTTGTCTTCAGAATACAGGTGATTTTTGTGTTGGGTACAGACAAAGAACAAACTTCTATTCATTGGAAGAGATTTTTCTGTGAATCAGTAAACTGCTAAACTTGTAATGCAGCAATGTGTCTTGTTTAGCTAGGTTCAGAAATTCCAGGCTGTTCTTGCCTCCCAGGTTTGCTGGATTTCTTTGGGAAGGTTGAGGTAGTCCTTTCTGCTATTGAAAACCAAGGAGTGTTTTCACTTCTATTTAATGCAGTAGCACCCCAAAAGCTGCAATGTGGTTAAGACCTTAAATTGGTAGGCATCTTTTCTGTCTCTCGAAAGTCTTCATAAAGTGATGATTTGACAAAAATAGGATAACTTGACAAGGTCATCCAAGAAATCTGCTTCAGAGCTAAGATCTGAGTCCTGATCTACCAAATCCCAATGCAGTACTGTCAAAGCCATTAAGTTTTTATCTGTTAATGATGCAGAAAAGCTTACTGCACTTCAGGTTCTGTGAATGTAGCCACTTCTTCCTCTTTGTGGGAGAGTCCCATTTGTCCGTCAAGATGCATTTCTAAGTCCTGATCTAGTATCTTGAGACAACTGAAATGCCATCATTCAGTGAATTCAATTTGTTTCAACTTTATAATGCAAAACTGATGAATATAACCTTGAAGCAGAATCATTCTGTGAGTCAGTGGTGACTGGCAAAAATCAATCACTCAGAAGTCTTGCTCTTTTCTGCGCTACTTACAGATTTATGGGTTTTGTTTCGCTCATGCAAAATAATGAGAGGCCAAGTGAGTTGATGTGCAGACAAGTTATTCTGTTCCTTGGGAGTACTTAGGACAGCAGATAGGATGCTTGAAAAAGAGTGGTTAACATGGTTTACAGTGGTACAAAGTGAAGAGCGAATGAATGTAAGTACATTTTGTGAAGTCAAAGCTAAAAAACTTTTCATGTAGTGTGTCACAGTGTCCAAGAAGGCAGAAATCAATCATAGCTTTGATTTAGATTGCTGTAATGTCAAATGTAGTTTTGGAGAGGAAGGGAAGATCACAAAGTGTTCTTGAGAAAATCCTTGCAGTGTTGGTGTGTGGTGGCGGTGGTTTAATTGTACAGAATAGTTGGTAAGATAAAAACAAAACACACCCCCTTTCCTCCCCCAAACAACCAAATTTTCTCTTGCAAGTAATTAAATTGCTCAATTATACAGTCATCTAATTGTCTTTTAATATATTGTGCATTTTCTGTCATGAATAAATTATAATGGAGCTGAAGCACTGAAAATGTGAAAAGGTACTGTGCTCCATATAATGCCTCTCATCAAGTATAAATACATGTAGGACTCTTCATATTGCACTGGAGGATTTTTTTGCATTTTAAAAGTTGTCATTGGATAAACCCGTTTTACTGTAGTGCTGGTCTGAGTTTATCTGGAGTGTCTGGCTCTGCTCACTCATAGCTTTGGAGCACTTTTAGTTTGATTTTGCTACACCTGAAGGGGAAAACACCTTTTAATTGCCTGAATAGTGAACAGCTATTTAATAGCTATATTTTCAAGGGATTACTAAGTTTTCTCTAAGTGGAAAATGAACGTTTTTGGAAGGCATTCTATCACTGTATGTATTGTTAAATAATTACCTAAAGAACAAATATTCCATGTTCAGTTACTTCAGCTTCATAGCTGCCAAGTTTCAGTCACATGCTTGATAGAGGCTTGCTTGGCATCGAAAGGACTTAATGCAGGATCTGAAGAATTTTTTGGAATTTCTTCCAGTCTCTAATCCTGCCAACGCTCCCCATCCTCACCCCAGGCCTCGTCAGCAACGTGAGATCTCATCTGCTGCCAGGTTCTCTCACTTCAGCGTTGCCCTTGCCTGTGCGTGGGCTGCCTGGAGCAAAGNCCCCCCCCCCCCCCAGTAGTGCCTGTGCTCAGCTCTGGTCCTGGTGTTTGACAGTGGCAAACAGTGGTGGTGATTTGAAGTCAAAGTGAGCCAGCACAGTACTGTCCTCCCAGCTCTCCGACTGTCTTGGGGAGGTGGCAGAGAACCAGTCCTTGTGTTACAAAGGTGAGAGGTGGGTGAATATTGGAGATTCTCTAGCTGAACTTTTTTTCAAGGGCATATTTCTCTGCTACTCAGCTCTGTAAGCCCTGTTGTGGAAACCCTGGCAATAAAGTAGCAGCAGCAGAAGCAAGGTCGTTGTACTCTTGGAGGTGTTATCTGCACCAGCTTCACTTCTGTGAGAATGGAGTGCTCTGGTGGGGGCCTCGGTTTGGTAGAGCTACGGGACAAGAACCAGACAAAGCAGCTGTAACATGCTGCTCAAGTGGAGCAGGAGGAATGTAGCTGATAGCTCTGCTATCTATAGTGATGTACTGAGAGCTGGTTTTTGGCTGTGTTTCACTGCAGCCTGCCTCCCTGGACCAGAGTTAAGGAGCCTGATTTCATTTGTTTGGCTGTTGATTTCGAGGCTTATTGTGACAAGTAGTAGATGCTTCATCCTTTCAGTTACTTTGAAAAATAAAAACACTTTTCTTGTGTTTAAGGAAGTTTATCATCCTCCCCAATGGGATAATGTGGTTTCACACAGAGTCTAATTCAGAGCTGATTTTGAAGTTGCATGCTGACTGCATGCTATCCAATAATGCATATTGATGTTTGCTGATAGAAACGAAACCACCAAACCACTTCATAGAAATCCAACAAAGTAGTTTCAAAAACGTGTTTACTAGCTAAAGCTTTTTATGAGATGGAAAGTGTGAAAGTGTGTTTCTTTGTGTGTTGTGCTATTTTCCTTAGCCACTGCATTTTTGTGTTGTCATCAGCTGTCTACCGTGGGCTTTCTCTGAGCTGGCTGTTTGGGCACTGTTGATGTGTCTGCTCAGTGACATTAAGAAGATGCAAATGCTTCTTCTCTGGCTAGATTGTTTTCAGGGCCACTCTTCTCACAGCTAATTGTCTTGCATTTTAATATTTTACTCTCACATTTTCACCTGCTGATAGTGCAGTGTGTTGATTTAAGAAATTAAAAACAATGTGATTATATGAGAGTTTTCTTAAAGGTGATTTATGCTTGTTTCACATACTTAGACATTCAGCACATTAAAGCCAGCATAATTTATGCCAATAATGTAAATTGTTATTAATTCTTTGCTATAGGTTAAGTTGTGACTTGACATGATTACATAGTGGTGGGTTTGTAGGTTGGGAAGAATACACTAGATGACTGATAATAATTGTCTACTTTCTGCAGGACTGGTTCATTTGTTTCTGTTTAGCAAAGAAAATTCTGGTATTACATACACCAAAACTGTTCATTTTCAAAATCATTTGCTTGAGTTTTTGCAGTGAGTAAAATAATGAATATTACAGGCAGAAGTTTTAGGGATTGGATTTAGGGATTGGCACATGTAGTGTGTGCAGGTGTGCCACGGGGCTAGGCTTTTTGCCCATGGGTTGTGCAGGAGGCATGAAAGGGTCTTAGAAGAGGGAATCATAGAATGGTAAGGTTGGAAGGGACCTCAAGGATCATCAAGTTCCAACCCCCTGCCATAGGCAGGGACACCTCCCACTAGTACAGGTCACTCAAGGCCTCGTCCACCCTGGCCTTGAACAGCTCCAGGGAAGGAGCATCCGCAACCTGTTCCAGTGTCTCACCACCCTCACCCTTCTAACATCCAGTCTAAATCTCCCCTCTGCCAGTTCAAACCCATTGCCCCTTGTCTTGTCATTGCAAGACCTTGTAAATAGTCCCTCCCCAGCCTTCCTGTAGGCCCCCTTCAGATACTGGAAGGCTACTCTAAGGTCTCCTGGAACCCTTCTCTTCTCCAGGCTGAAGAGCCCCAACTCTTGTAGCCTGTCCTCATAAGAGAGCTGGATGAATGAATGATGGTCTGCTGAGAATGGCTCCTACTGCCCTTGTTTGATGAGCATTCTGTTGGTTTTAACTGTAGTGTCTAAGTTTGGCTTTGGGTTAGCATGGATTTATGTGACCTACAGTGCATTCTGTGAACGGATGCTTACATCATATCTTTCATGCATGTCAGTATTTCTGGGCTGCTTTGGAAAGTAACCAGCAGGTGTGTAATTCAGAGGTCTGAAGAGTTGGTCTGATAAACTCCATGAATTTAAACTCTGTGTTGCTCTAGACAGAATGATCCTGCATTACTAGTCTTCTCTCAGGCAAAAGCAGTACTATTGTCCATTTCATAGTTCAGATTTGATAGGAAAAAGCCTTTAACAAATGCATTTAAATTTGGAGGAGATGCATTGTATTTTATCCAACACAATGAATTAAATGAGATTGGGAAAGGAGAAAGCAGGGACTCTGATGTTATTGAAAACTGTAAAAGCAAGCAAATAGGATCAAATTTCAGTTTTCAGGAATGTCCTCTTTTCTAAGGATTGCTTTGTCTTCAAAATTTTTACTCCCCCCCCCTTTAATTTCAAATTACTTGAATGTGATTTTATTTTTAATATAGTCTTGCTGGGTTTCATACTACACATGAAGAGGATTTGATAATCTGTAGTGATCCTGTGGCATTTTCTATCTTAGCTTGCTACTGATTTATTAGATCTGTTCTGAAAAGAATGTTCATTAACCACAAAATCTTTCCTGCTGATATTACTATTACAGAGCATAAATTACCTGAGGTAGTTCATTAAGACAAGAAAAAAGAAAAATTGAGTCAGTTTCAAAGAAACTTGCAGTTCCTTTTTTAACTTGGTCATTAGTGAGCTAGCTAGAGGAAATGCGAGAGCATGGCTGTCAGTTTACTGTTAGTTTCAAGCTTTCTTGTCTGACAACTTCTACGAGGAAAAGAAAATATATTATAATCTGATGTCCTGCCACCTGTCCCCTTAGCTGTCTTTATGAGCAAAGGCTCTTGTGCTGACTGATGGTAGTCACAAACATAGCTGCTCAAGGCAGTTACAGAACTGGATTCTGCCTAACTAACTAAACACGTGTGAATTCTCAGTGTGATGTTGAAGGAGGAGGTGAGATCTGAGGATCAGTTGTACTAATTCTCATGCAGCAGTTCATAGGCTAAGCTGCTAATTAAACTATACGAGGGAATGAAATTCACATCTCACGAAAGTCTCCTAGACACTGATTACATGGAAGGATTTTGCCACCTCTCCAAGGAGGCACTCTACTGTTCTCAACTGTGGGTAATGTTGAATATGTTGAAAAGATGGGGTTTGGTGTGTGTCCAGCTTGTAATGGTTGCTTTTGTTTGTGTAATGCAACTAGTTGCTAATGCTCCTAAATTTTCCAAATTCTGTCTTTATTACATTGCCTTTATTTTTTTTGCCAGTAATAGCACTTGTGGAATTTGATGACACTGGTTTTCTTGGGTTATTGATTGAGGGGTTTTTTGGTTTTGTTTTGTTGGTTTTTTTTTTCCTCCCAGCCAATTCAAAAGGCTGGTATCTAAAAAAATACTCAGGAGGCAATGCTGAAACTACTTTTGAAGCTATTGCTGTGTTTCGGAAATAGGTTATGAAAGAAAGCAAACTCTGGATGGTTGTTTGCCTAGTTAAATCCAAGCACTTTCTCCTGTTTGGAGTAACAACTTGTTGGCTGAACAGCAGTTCTTTACTGCATGATGTCTTCTGTCAGCTGCATCCACACCAGTAACTCCTGTAGAAATGTGGGCACTTATCCCTAACTATGATCACCATTTGGGACATTCGACATGAAGATGTTCATGCTTATGTAGTCTTGCAGGTGAGTGTAAGGAAGTCAGGCAGCATGGAAAAAAACATGATGTAGAAGTGGCTTATAATAATTTATAGAACAGTCTGTCTAATGACAACATGAATTATTCTTGCAACTTACACATTTGGTTGGTAATGTGATGTAAACTCAATGAGTAGTTGATTCACACATTTAAGGTTCATCTGCCTAGGCATTGAAATTACACTAGAAGCAATCTATAAACTTGCTTGACTTCAAACAGAAGGTCATCAGCATCAATCATGTCCAGAAGTTAATTATTAAAACGTGGCATTCACTCATACAAAATGAACTGAAAGGAAAAAAACAAATAAATGAAATCATGTTAATGATGAGTTCTGCAAAAAGATCCATGCAGGCAAAAGTGCCTACATGTGTCAGTTATACTGTGGGATGGGAGACTGGATTGTAATGGTTTGGTTTTCTTGTGCTTAAATAAATGTGATTTCATCATACTGTAGGTTAGGTTACTGCAGACAAACGACAGGCAATGTTCAATTTGCAGAGTTCTTTAATCAATATCTGAAAAATGTTTTAGATTGCATTCTGATTGTGAGCAGTAAGGTGTCTGTTTGCATTCCCACCCAACCGGTAGGATCACAGATAGCTGGTTGGTAAGCTTACCTTGTTTCCATCTCTCCACCCCTAACCCAAGGCTAACTTGGAGGTCACATTAGGTGCTCCTGCAACATGCTTCCACATGTGGCCAATGTTAGCCAGATATTTTGACACTGTTTACATCTTGAAGATCTTGGGGCTTTCTCAGCTGCATTAGTGCATTGACATGAAGGTGCATTGGTTAAAACCAAAAATCATCATTTATCACACAGGAAATTTGTAATGCTACCAGAAAAGTTAGCTTGGCATTTCAGAAGTGTAGTGTTGGACTACTACAAGTTCCATGTTCTTCAGAACTCACGTGGTTAGGCATCATAAACCTTCCCCAGCTTCGATGGGGCTATGAAGCATTTCTCCAGTGAAAAAAAGGAATAGAAAGGGGGGCGAAGAATGGAGCTGCACATTGTGTCCTTTCAGTAAGGCTCTGTCATTGAGCCAGTTAGGCATGGTGGATATCTGGACATTCAGCAGTTGCTATTTGGAGGATATACAGGTGAATCACAGCTGGGAGGCTTGAGCAGCTGATGTGTCTGAAGAACAGTTGTCTGTCCTTAATCTGTACGTGGAAAGGAAGAACTTTGGCTGCAACAAGTTTAATAGATCACTCTCAGCACGGATGTTCTTGTTACTGTTGTGTAAACAGATAGTACTGTTGAGGAAATGTTTACATGTTTTAGTTGTAATCTGAATCTACAAACCCCCTAATGTTACCATTCCTCTTGTTCTAATCAAAACAAGGAGCCGCTAATATTGTTTGAATACATTATTTAAATACTGAGAAGGCTTCAAATGTGTTGTAAGAATTGAATTCTATTTTCAGGGGAAGACAGAGGGACCAGCAGAGAATAATAAGGTTGGAAGGGACTCCTGGATTCCATCAGATCCAGCCCCTCCTGTTCAGAGCCAGGTCAAAAAAATTGGAATCAACTTTAAAAGTTAAGTTTTGTTACTCAGGGCTCTTTTTGGTTGTTTCCAAGGATGGAGATTCCACAGCCTTGCTAGGCAACCTCCTCCAACGTTTGACTGCTCTCATTGTGGACAAAAATCTCCCTGCTATCTAATTCCTTGTTGCAAGGCATTAGCCATCTGTTGTATAGGTTATTTTGAATAGTATTGCTTATTCTTAATGAGTCCTATGAGGCAAAACACTTAAACTCTCACTTTTCAAATTCAAATAAACCACTGTGTTCTGCAATACTAATTGTTCGTGGCAGTGGTTTCATTTCTCTCTTCCCAGTCTAGTCCCAGCTATTGACGCTGCAGATTGGCAGAGTTTGGGGTTTGCTTTGCCTTTTCCTTGTCTGTGAAACTGCTATCTGCATTTTATGGAGTAGCAGAACTGTCCTTCTGTTTTACTGCTCTTAATGTTAGAAATGCAAAACTTGTCCCAAAATGCAGTTGCTCCTATATTTAAGAAGTGTTTCATTTCCAGCTGTAACTCCTATTATTAGCAAATAATATTTAGTCTGTTGGTAATGAACTTGTTCTTTAATTACAGCAGGAGGGCTAATTCATTTTCTGAAGGTCTGGTGAATTTCTTTATTTCAGGGGAAATAATAAAACAATAAAACATTTGTAGAAATGCTAGTATGGTATAATGGGTAATTTCATTTCCTAAATAACCCTAGCACACTTCTGGAGTAAAGTCCTTTTTCTTAGTCTTAATTGTAGAGTCAGTTGTTAATGACTAAAAGCCTACAGACGAGAACTTGTTGACAGTTCAGCTGCCCCTAGAGAGCAAAGCTGACAAGGTACTTTGATTTTTAAAGCTAACAATATAGCTGCACTTTTTTTAGTAGTCCCAGTTGAAGTATCAAAGGTTGAACAGACTGCTCCAGTCCCAATATGAAAGGAAAAACCTAGCTTAGAACTGCAATATGTGACAAACACAGAGTTTAATTGTTACTGTTATCATTTTTCTGTTATTTTCTTTGAAAACATGTGCAATTTCATATTTCTTCCTTTGGATATATATCCAAAATTAGAATATAGAAATGCTCCTTTAGAACAACACTCTGCAGCCCTTCTGTGAGGAAAAAGTTCATAGTTGCTTTGCAGATGTTAGCACTGCAGGCTTGCTGGAAATTCTTCCTCCTGATCTTTGATTTCATGGCAAAACTGACAAGTTGGAAACTGCAGAGGTACTTCATTAACCCACCTCTGCAGCAAAGGTCAGTTCCCACCAGTCTGGGGAATGAATGCTGTCACTGGTGCCTTGATGTAGTTGATGGCCTGAGGTGTTGTTCACGACTTCTAATGGCTGTGGGGCTAGAATTTTTGTGATAGGCAAGGCTGGAAAGAGTCCTTTTGGTGTAACAGAATCGTGACAGCTTTCAGCTTCTCATTGAAAATGTTCGTTCTGTTGGTCCTATATATATGACTTGTTGTGGTTGGGGATATTGGAGAAGGAGTGAAAAGTCAATAACACAGAAAACATGTGCTGTTCGTGGGCCAAGTGGGACATAGTGTGAGGAGGTCATGGGTTTGGTTGTAGGTGGAGATTTTTTGGTTGTTACTGGAGATTTTGGGGGTTATTTTTTCATTTGCACTTTTTTTTTTTGGTGGTTAGTTCTTTTCAAACTGAGACACATGTCCTGAGCTATTTACATTCCAATGGCATGAGTGCACTGGGCTACTTGATTTTTGGCTGTCCTTTACAGAAAGGCTGTTAGCTTGCTATAGAATTTCATTGCTTTAAAACTCAAAAATACTTCTTTACTCTGTTTCATGGTGGGGACGTCCTGCTATGTTAGACAGTTGGGTCAAATCTGCAAGACTTGAAATTGCTGGGCATTACAGGAAGAAACTCCCCATATTTTCTTTAAAAAAAAACTCAAACCCTGGGTTACATGTGAATTTTTGGCTTTTTGATGTATAATTCATTTCATAGCTTTACACAAACACCCC
>WBNM01037502.1:0-34520 GCA_013399055.1 Ramphastos sulfuratus | reverse complement strand
TGAGCATCTTCATGGCCTCCTCTGGACCTGCTCCAACACTGCAGAATGATCTGAAATAATTCATATTTTTCCTTGCTTTTAAAAACAAATTGAGAACGTGAATTGCCTATTAAGATGTCTGAATACTTGAGTATCATTATGTTCTGATTTCATGCAACAAGTCTATTTTGTCCTTGAAATACTATATGCAAGTACTTTAATTTTCAATATTTTTGGAGTTTTCTGTTAGGTCTCGGGTACAGGATGTTTGGATCAGTGTTTGCCAGTAAAGATTTCTTTTTTACAATAATAATAATAATAATGTATTTTCTGTTTTGATGGACTGACTATCTCACATGCTGGCTATTTTGAGACCTACATGGCAATGAGCTCACATTTTTAGAAGGGAAATGAAACCTTTTTGATAAGTAAACATTAGGAAGAGGCAAGTAAGATTCAGGCACAATTTGAGTCTGCATTTTCTACGTGTTCTGAAAGTTTATAGACTGAGAAGAGAAGAAGCAAGAACAGAGTCTAAACCNAATAATAATAATAATAATGTATTTTCTGTTTTGATGGACTGACTATCTCACATGCTGGCTATTTTGAGACCTACATGGCAATGAGCTCACATTTTTAGAAGGGAAATGAAACCTTTTTGATAAGTAAACATTAGGAAGAGGCAAGTAAGATTCAGGCACAATTTGAGTCTGCATTTTCTACGTGTTCTGAAAGTTTATAGACTGAGAAGAGAAGAAGCAAGAACAGAGTCTAAACCAGATGATAAAACTGACTGATATACAGGATTGCTTAGTTAGGTAGCTTTATATATGGGAACTGTTTTCATCTGCTCTTTGGTGAAACTGGATATTCCTAAAGCTGATTAAATGCTGAAGTAGGTTACCTGGTCTGTAAGAAGTAAGGCAAATAGACTCAAACTCTTGTGACAAAGCTCTCATGCATTCAAGACTGGCCAAGGATTTTAGGATCTTGCTGTGGTTCTCATATCTTGGACCTGAATTTACATATAACAGCTAGAAAGAAGACACTTGTGTCAGATAAATAAGCAAGTCATAAAGAAAAGTAGATCAAAGTTGTGTTACTTCCTCGCAAGCTTAATTGAAACTGTGTGGTCACAAATGGAAAATGTGCTTTGGCTGACACCAAATGAANGAAAAAGGAAAGACCAGAACATAAATGTAGAAACATAGAGCAAAGCAGAAGATACAGTGTTCTTTATCCCATAACTGTTATCCTCTTTTCCCTCCTCCTCCCTTTTTTATTTTATTTTTGTGTGTACAAGTGATAAAGCCTGTGCATCACCCCTGGGGAGAGAGCCATCTTATTTTGTCTATTGCATTTGGTTACTATAGCAGCAAAACTCTCAGGTGGAGGCAAAGGAGGAAACCCAAACAACCCTAAAATAAATATGTTTACATGTAAAGAAATATCTATCTCAACAGGAGATTTATTAGTATTAAAAATAGATTGACATGATGTTACTATGTCACATTTGTTTCCAACAAAATAAACTTTTAAAGTAGCTGGTGTAAATGTGAGTCTTCTAAGTCAAATAGTCTTTATGATTCTTTGTGGAGAAAAACAGTATCTTCTCTTGTGAGTATTGCTTTTTCAGGATGGACTTCCAGTGTCATCATTTTTTCTCTTACCATTGTTGTTCAGTGGGGTTTTTAATACACCAAATATTGGCCATATAATTCTTTCAGCTCATAAACTTGACTTCTGTAGACATACTAGCATTGTTTAAGTAGAGCAGGGAGTTGCTTGACAGAAGATACTATATGGAGTGTTACTTTCAACTATTAAAAAGAATCTAGAAGGCACTGGAGACCTGAATGTACACACTGCAATTCTACACACAGCTGGGGGAGGCAGCAAGAAAACTGTCCTGAAGACAGACTGTTAACAAAGATCACAATAAAAACAGAATCAGATATCTTGGATAACAGGTATTAGCAAACATCTTTGGGAAGAGGAGGTCTGAAATAATGTTTCTGAATGTACAGAGTTAAGGCTATACTCACTTCTTTTGAAAGATGACTCTCTAAATGCCATTAGGACAGCATCAACTCTGTTAGCATGCTGGGGTATTTCATAGAATCATAGAATAGTAAGGTTGGAAGGAACCTCAAGGATCATCTAGTTCCAACCTCCTGCCAGAGGCAGGGACACCTCCCACTAGTACAGGTCACTCAAGGCCTCATCCAACCTGGCCTTGAACAGCTCCAGGGAGGGAGCAGCCACAACCTCCCTGGGCAACCTATGCCGGTGTCTCACCACCCTCACTGCAAAGAACTTCCTCCTAACATCCAGTCTAAATCTCCCCTCTGCCAGTTTAAACCCATTGCCCCTTGTCCTGTCACTATAAGACCTTGTAAATAGTCCCTCCCCAGCCTTCCTGTAGGCACCCCTCAGATACTGGAAGGCTACTCTAAGGTCTCCTGGAAGCCTTCTCTTCTCCATGCTGCAGAGCCCCAACTCTTGTAGCCTGTCCCCATAGGAGAGCTGCTGCAGCCCTCTGAGCATCTTCATGGCCTCCTCTGGACCTGCTCCAACACTGCAGAATGATCTGAAATAATTCATATTTTTCCTTGCTTTTAAAAACAAATTGAGAACGTGAATTGCCTATTAAGATGTCTGAATACTTGAGTATCATTATGTTCTGATTTCATGCAACAAGTCTATTTTGTCCTTGAAATACTATATGCAAGTACTTTAATTTTCAATATTTTTGGAGTTTTCTGTTAGGTCTCGGGTACAGGATGTTTGGATCAGTGTTTGCCAGTAAAGATTTCTTTTTTACAATAATAATAATAATAATGTATTTTCTGTTTTGATGGACTGACTATCTCACATGCTGGCTATTTTGAGACCTACATGGCAATGAGCTCACATTTTTAGAAGGGAAATGAAACCTTTTTGATAAGTAAACATTAGGAAGAGGCAAGTAAGATTCAGGCACAATTTGAGTCTGCATTTTCTACGTGTTCTGAAAGTTTATAGACTGAGAAGAGAAGAAGCAAGAACAGAGTCTAAACCAGATGATAAAACTGACTGATATACAGGATTGCTTAGTTAGGTAGCTTTATATATGGGAACTGTTTTCATCTGCTCTTTGGTGAAACTGGATATTCCTAAAGCTGATTAAATGCTGAAGTAGGTTACCTGGTCTGTAAGAAGTAAGGCAAATAGACTCAAACTCTTGTGACAAAGCTCTCATGCATTCAAGACTGGCCAAGGATTTTAGGATCTTGCTGTGGTTCTCATATCTTGGACCTGAATTTACATATAACAGCTAGAAAGAAGACACTTGTGTCAGATAAATAAGCAAGTCATAAAGAAAAGTAGATCAAAGTTGTGTTACTTCCTCGCAAGCTTAATTGAAACTGTGTGGTCACAAATGGAAAATGTGCTTTGGCTGACACCAAATGAACTGTAAAAGCTTTTGGAGAGGTGCTCAGGTTATACCTGAGGAAGAGCAATGGTGGCAAACACCTTGTCCACAGTGTTGAGCTACTGCAATCACAAGCTCTTCTCTGTTCTTATGAATGATAATTACTCAGAATTATTTTCTGTTGCTTTCAGAATTGGATGGAATTTCAATGGCATCAACAATTTAATTTGGTTGGTTGGTTTTGGTTTTTAAAAAAGATTACTTTGGTGACTTACTGAGATTGGAAAAAAGAATATCAGAGGTGGTTGTTCTGTGTTTTTCTGATGTGAATGTATTGCTACTTGTTGCTAAACTACTATGTTGTTAATGGTTTTTGAAAATGCCACCCATGCCTTTAATTCACAAGTTGGTGCCAAGCTTGGCTGCTGAGGCTTCTCTTCACAACCTGCTTATGGGATTTCACAGGATTTTGCACTTCTGTTTATCCTCTTATTTGTCCATGTGGGCAGCTGTGCTGAGTTCTTCCTTTTGACCAGGTTTTTGTAGTAGTATCAGTCTTCACTGTGCTTTAAACAAATACCTGCATCTGAGCTACTTATCAGGATTTCTTGAGTCTTAGCATGACTCAGAAGTTACTCATGTCTAACAATATCTGCCATGAACTGCACCATTTAACTTAAAAGGTGTTTTAATAATTCATTTGGTAGTATGAATCATAGTTTGGGCACATTCTAACATTGAGTAAGTGAAAGATGTAACAGTAGGCTTTAAGGAAGAAACCAGTCACTGCAAAGTGCTGACTCCTATCCTTCCCTCCCCAGGACTGGCTCTTCCACATGTTTGCAGCCAAGCCTCTTTATTGGGCACAGTTTAGTTTGTCTAAATTAGCCTTATCTTCTCTGAGTGCTCTTTGTTATGTCTTGATTCTCTTTGGATTTGCAGACAATTTGGCAGGTTTCTTCTTCCTGATACCCAGACAAATACCAATCATCAGGTATCACTGTCATATACTTGAGAACTACCTGAAGTGAAAATAATGGAGGTGGTGCAAAGGAAGTTGCTGATACATGAGAAATGTTTCACTAACCTGTCATTCATTTGCTCACAGTAGATCTTAAATATAAAAAGGCAAAGCTACCTGTTTGAAACAATGTGCTTGCAATTATCTGGTTTTGTTTGTTTTCTAGACAGAGTTCATCTATGTCCAAGCAACAAATAAACCAAAGACCTTCAAGCATGGTCAGTGAAACATCCACCGCAGTCACTACATCTGCTGTTGATACAAAATCTGGCTCTAAGGTAAAGGAAAAAGGCTGTTGTTTCAACTTGGTGATTACAACTTCACTTTATATTCAGTGCTCTTTTAATACTGATTTTAATAAGGCATGGGGCATAGATTTAGCCTAGCAAAAAGCTTTTTTACAGCATAGGAGCATCATATACCCATGTGAGAGTGTTCTATGGTAACTCAAAGAACAGTGAACTATGGAAAGTCTTGAGAGGCTTCTTCAGAACAGAAGTCTGTTTAATGCCAGTATTCCAGGAAGTGTTTTGATAGTCCACTCTATATGGCAGAAAGTGCTGCAGAGTACCAGGAATTGTAATTTGCAGTTCTTGTTTTTCCATGAAACCTTGATGCTGTTCCTCCTCCTAGGAACAACTCAGATCCTTTTCTACCATCACTGTGGTGCACAAACGGTGCAGACACCCAGATCAGCCACAAAATGTTTAACAACAGAAAAATCCATTATCTGCCATTGACAAAGGGCCTGTGTTTGTTATTGCATAAAATATAATAAAGCACTGTACTCAAAGTGTTGCCAACTATTCTAATGCTTCTTGGACCTTACAGTAAACTATGGTACAGTGAGCATGGGAGAAGGCTGAGGAAAAAGTAGCAAAAATTAGTGAATGAATGAGCAGGGATGAGATCAATTTCTGAGCTTTGCCTGCAGCTTTTAAACTTCGCCGTTTTGTTGGTTTTTTGGTGGTTGTTGTTTTTATAAATGTGCAAGTGTGAAGCCTGTTCAGTAATTGAGTTGAAGAAAGGACTCTGCCAAATAGGTTGCAAAGATATTATTGTTCAGTTGGGTTCACTTAAAATTAGACATATGGAATTGAGGGAATATAAAGTAAAAGGAGATTACAGTAGTTCCCTGTCCCAGGAATCTGCTTGTTCATAGCCAATTCAGTTACATTATTAACCTTATTAAAAGCCATTTATATTGATTACAGTTGAAGAATATGGAAGAATAAAGATCTCTTTCAGTTTGAGAGTAAGGTACATTTGGAACTAAGTCTGTTAAAGCATCTGAGTACGCTGATGGAAGCTTGTAAATGTTCCTGTGCTACACAGTGCTTCGGCCAAGTCAAAAGCATAAAGGATAGCAGTGTAATGCATTCATTACTGTCTCCGTGTTGAGAGTGTTTGGGATGGTTTCTGTGCAGGGAAAGTAGTTGAATTGTTGCAGATAGTCATGGTTGCTGGTATTTTTCCAAGACAAACTGGTGAGGATTACAAGTAAATAAAGAGCAGGTCTAGCAATTGAGAGAAACAGGCGATGGTGACAGATAGGTGGTGGTGCCAGCTCTGTGGGACTGTCTGGAGCTGGAGTTCAGAATCCAGGGTTTAGTTCAGGGCCATTGCAGATGAATGTGCAATAATGAGAGCAGGAATTTCTGAGAGTTTCAGTTTTTCTTGTCTGAAAAAAATAAAGATGTTATCTCAGTTTCTTAGAAATACTGAAGAGATTCCTGGGTTCTTTTATTAGTGAAACACTGAGATTTTTTTCAGTGGAAAAGATTACAGCTTGGACAGGTGGGGTTTGGGGCTTGGCTTTTGTTTGTTTTAATTCATGGATTGAAAGTTATGTGTTCTCTTACGGGTAGAGTTTTATCAACACACAGTCTTCCTTTTTTCTATTTAGAAAATATGTTCTAAGTGAAAGACTGTCTACATTGTTTTCTGACTATCCAGTTCTAGAAAAACAAACCAAATGAGACAAAAAAAGAACAGAAAACCCCAGCAAAACCCAACCAAACAAAAACCCCCATATTATAATGAAGTTAGGAGCTTTCCTCTTAAGCTATGCTACGGTAAGGATAAAGATGATGCAGTGATGAAAAGAGATTTGAGAATTTTGACTCTTGACACTGAGCCTTTTTTCAATAACTTAGGAGTCATTCACAAACAAGCTGACATGACAAATGTACTCAAGTCAAAAGTGACTTCTTAGTCTTCAAGTGACAAAAGCAGCTACTCTGACCTGCGTTCTTCAACACATGACAATGGTATCAGAATATTTTGTTAAAAAAAAAAAAAAAGACTACTGCATTACAAAGCATTTTAAATAGACACCTTTTCTTTTAAACTCAAGTTTTAAACTCAAAGCTTGACAGTCATTATCCTTTAATGCTTTGTTTTGTTCCAGAGCACGGTGAGGTTATTAACACTACAGATTATATCAACATCTTAATTACATAAAGCAGCATAAAATGACCTTTTGTTTCTGTTATGGGTATTGTATTGCTGTAGAATACACAGCCTTGGGAAAACTTTTCCCCCTCACAACATAATAGAAATTGTTTGGCCTTTTTGCCCAAGGATGACTTCTACGCTGTGCATTTAAAAGAAATTAAATAAGGTTAGAGAATGATAAAGTGCTTGGTCACTGACAGGAGATCTGATAAAAATTCAAACCTTGCTGTAAGACTGTATCAGTTGTACTTGAACTTTGCCTCTGTTCATTCACCCTTCCAGAGATAAGTAGGAGAGAAAAATTAGGAAACTAAATTCTGTACATTTTGTGAATCGATTTCAGTTCAGCTGCAAAGCATAGTTTTTTTTACTTTCAGAGCCTTGACCAGTTTAGACCTTATTGTTTTTCATCATACTTGTAATGATGCCTTAGCATCTAACATTGGCACTAGTGTTTTTTTTTAAATCCTGACTGAATTCATTACTTCTCGTTTTTCTTAAAAGCAAATGCATATGGCCTGGCCTTGTGATGAAATGATCCTCCAGAGCTTGGCTGTCCTCATGACAGAACTTTGAGTTTTCATTTGGCTACAGATTCACAAGTTACATTTTGAAATATTTAGAATAGGAAACACAAAATGTCTAACATCTTATTTTTTTCCTTTCTTTAGGGTCAGACTTGCTGCTTGTAGGTCTGTGACTACTGAGATTTTGTGGCTGTAGTTGGCACACTCTCTTTGCACAAAGCTAGTGCTCTGCAGCCTGTTAGCTGAAAGTCTTAGTACAGTGATGGTAAAGAAACAGGCTGGGAGACCTTGTACCATTCTCACTTGGCTTTTACTGTAAACTGGTATTGCCAGCTAAATGCTAGGGGCATTTGCTAGAGTATTTTATTATTATATATGCTGTCTTCTAGTCCAGACAGAAGTAGTAGAAGCAGTAGGTTGAGATATTTTTATGATGTCATCCCTTGCACATGACAAGTGTGCTCGTTTCCAGAGCTGCTGCAGCTAACAGAGCATCGGTATCATGACTAAGTGTGAGGAGAAGTTCAAGCAAAAGAGAGACATTGTAAGAAGGAGACAGGGCAGTGAACCTGGACAGCTTTTTGCTTGGACAAGTTTGGAGCAACTGTATGAGTGGTTTGTGCAAATGAAGTTCTTAAAGCAATTCAGTAGCAAACTGTACTGAGAATGGAAAAGTACTAACAGATATTTATCCAGAGATTCTTGCTGTCTTTTCCCTGATTGATAGCTTTTCCTTGTTTGCTTTTGAAATAGCTTTGCTCATATGAGTCAAAACTGAGGTTAAACTAAAACACAAAGCATTACTTAGTCCTTAAGATTTCCACTTACTGCTGTCTAGATCTCTTCCTTTGCAGCGTCACTCTGTCTTCTCTCTTTGTTTGCAAGGTCAAAGTCCAGGCATTTTATTAAGCTATCAACATTATTTGAATTTAAACAGGAAAGAAAACCAAAACCAACCCTACACTCCCCCAGACAACGAAGAGCAAGAGCAGGATTGATGTGCATCAAGTCCTATGCTTGTAGGAGACTTATACCACTTGCACAGAGAGACTTGGATGCAGCTCTTGTAGTGCTTCCAGCAATACTTCCCAAGCACACTGACACTTCATCACTTCCTGACTGGAGTCACCAGTGTTGCTGCTGTCCAGCTGGGAGCCTAGCAGACCATCCTGGCACTGATATGTTGATGAAAGTGGAAGATTGACTTCACTGTGTTGTAAATGTCATTGTCTATTTACTTGCCCTTGAAAATTCTAGAAATACCTTGTTACTCTGTAATGAGCTATGAATTATTGCAGTGAGGTTACTTGTAATATAGTACAGTTTAAAAATCTCTGCTATGCCACCTTACAGGTTGTGAAGTCCGGAAACAAAGTTCATAGCTTTGGAAAGAGAGAGCAAGCTATCAGGAGGAATCCCAATGTCCCCGTTATAGTAAGAGGCTGGCTGCACAAGCAGGTATGCATGTAATCATCTGTTTCTCTTCATATCCTTCAGTGCAATCATCAGGTAAAAGTAAGTGCCTTCCAAGTAACTGAAAGATGAGAAGCTCAAATGTTGGTGATGCAGGACAGTATTGGGTACTCCCACAAGCTACCATAGTGAGGGGCTTGTGCTGAGCAGATGGGAAAACCAAGTTTTACACAGAGGTTTGATTTAGCAGTGGGAACGATAGTAAATGGACATCACTATCAGAGTTGAATGTTGAGGCTCTAACTTTGTTGTCTGAATCTGGTTATTTTCCCTGTCTCATCCTGCTGTCTTGCTGCCATGTCGATCTCAGTCTCCTGCACAATGTACTATAAACCAGAGACTGACTGTGAAGGCCTTACTCCCTCTGCTTGCTTATGCCCTTATTACCTGGTCAAAGGCTTAATTCCAACCCATATGTGTTTCAGTCCCCAGAAGCAGGATGGAGAAAATGAAGGGAGGCAGGGACCTATTCACCTCAGGTTGCTGTTGCTAAGGCCAGTGTCTAAGCAAAGGCTGCATTATAGGATTTCATCCAACAAATAGAATTTGGATGCTGCTGCATGTTGAACTCCTAAGCTGACAGAAGCACATTATTGAATGCAAAAAGTAAATACAGCCATTTATTGTAGGAGAAGATTTCCCTGCTGCTGATTTGGCGGTCAGCATCCATCAGATTATCACCTGAAATCCAGCAGCTATGTTTAGGGATGAGTAGGGGAAGGCTGAAATCTAAGGCTTGCAGGAAAGTGAAATTGCTGACAGCTATCCACTTCTTTGTGCATGGAGAGCTGTATCTTGCTATCAACTCTGACATCCACTACCCAAGTCCATTAGTTTTCAGGGCAGAATCAGAGCTTAGTATGTGTTGACAGCATTGTAGCATGAAAAAGAAAAGGGAAAAAAGTCCTTGAATACTGAACGTGACAGCAGAAAGAAGGGAAATACTCTCTACAATGTTCCTCTGGCTGTTTCCTTCTGTCTCTTTACCCCTGCTAGCAAGCACTTAAAGCCTGAAGATATTTTTTGTGCTGCTGGTCTCATCAAAGCCTACCTCAACTGAATAGGTTGCACTTGCTTCGGTTACATTCTGGAAATTTTACAAGCTTCTAAAATTAATTAAATGTACATATTACTCATTTTGACATGGTGATATATATAGATGTATACAGAGAGAGATTGCCACAGGCATATTATACTTCATTAAAATTTGCACCTTATGGACCCCATTTTATTTCCCAAGGAATGTTTGATTAAATTACATTTTAAGCAGGGGTAGCATATGGGAGAGTGACTGTAGAATTATAGGGGATCATTGTCTGAAATGCACAGTCATACTTCACAGCTGCAGAGTGATTCTCATCTTGATCTACAGACAGTCCACATTGGGATTTGTGCCGTACTTCGATTCTTTGTTGCAGATAAAGCTGTCTAGACAAAATATGCATTGTCTGTGTAGGTTCATCTGAATGCTGTTTGGGATGCAGGTTTAATTGCTTAATCAAAATTAGCAGTTGGAATATTCTACCCTGATTGTTTTGTAGCCGAATGTTTTGCCTCTTACCTCTCTTAGCACATAATATTTTGCTAAAATATTAAACCACTTGTTATTTCCAATTGCTGCCATATTCAGTTTGAACTGTTCCTGGGCACAGTGTTGTATGGTAAGCTGTTGGTTTTCCATGAGTGAAGTGTTTCACATTTCTTGTATTTCAGGATAGCTCTGGAATGCGATTATGGAAAAGACGATGGTTTGTGCTTGCTGATTATTGTTTGTTTTACTACAAAGGTGAGTAGGCACTAGCTGGATTGAGTTAGTCTGTAACCTGTTCTGATCACACTACAAGCATAAACTCATAAAACTCTTCAGGTACAGTTAGATGTTATGAGGAGATGCATAGCGAAACATTTACTCATATGTTTTTAGTGTGCAACAAATTTCAGGCCAGAAGTGGGGAACAAGTGGGTACTGCACAATCTTTTGTCACTTATCTTTGATGTATGCCAAGGTTTATGGTGTAAAACATTTGGCAGCAATACCATGTCTGGTCTGTGTTGTGTTACCTAGTTGCTTGCACTTGGAAAATGATGTTTTGAGACTGGGCTATGGCCACGTCAGGGCAATGCTTTTATCCAAGGGACAGTGTAAGAGTAAGAAGGTCTGAATCAAGTATTCCTACCAAAAAAAAGGTTAGATATGATTTGAGGCTGAACTAGGTATAATGATATTACATAAGGTTATTTTGAAGTCTTGAATGTTGTGTAGCATGTTACAGTTTTTGGAAAACATGACAGAATGTGAAAGTTAAATTCATGTTACTAGGCACTGCATTTCTGCATTAATAGAGGTTTCTTAGTTACAGCAATTAGCCTACATGTAGAATGCTACATGGAAGGTCCATCATGTTACGCTGCTTGTCAGAATTAGTTTGTCACAATAAGCTTTATTTTTGAAGCATATTTTGTCTGAAACTAAAAAAATCAACCCCTACCAAAAGGAGGACATAAAAATCCATAATTTTTTTTAGTCAGTCTTATTTCTTTAAAAGCAAAACATGTTTCTCCAAATATTACCAGTGTTGAGTCATAAGAAAATTCAGATCAGAAGAGACTTCAGGAAGTANCTGTGGTAGTGGGTTGGACTTGATGATCTTTGAGGTCTCTTCCAACCTTGCTATACTGTGATACCTCTAAGAATGGACATGGGACAATTTCCCTGTTTGTCCTTTTCCAGTGCTGCTCTGTCCTCATGGGGGAAGTCGTTTTCCTTATATCCATTCTCAACCACTCTACCCAGTGGCTGTTTTCTGTGTGCCTGTAGAATGTATTGTTACCCCACTGAAAAGTGCAGTGAATTAGATTATTGTTTTTTTTTTTCTTCATTCCACAGACAGCAGAGAGGAATCCGTTCTGGGTAGCATCCCATTGCCTAGTTATGTAATCTCTCCAGTTGGCCCTGAAGATCGCATAAATCGCAAATTCTCTTTTAAGGTACAGTTAAAAACTTAGTAGCTAATTGGATTTTACAGTGGTTACTTGCATTAGAAAAGCTGCTGTCATAAAGAGAAACCTTCTGTTTAAATCTATTTTGTGCTGAAATTATGATTGATGTCTGCTCAGCTCAGACATTCTCTTGCATTTTGATTTTTGGGGTGTTTTAAAAGTGGCAAAGTGCCTTTTATTGCTTTCAGTTTCATTTTCAAGTGGATAATGGTTTGAAATGTATTAAGCCAATATTAGCTTGGGAAATGTGTCTGAAAAAAGACCCAGTGCACTTTGTGGAAATGTTTATTGTACTTTCTCAAATGCATTGAACGTGAGGTAGCAGGACAAGCTACAAAGGAACCTTTGTTGAAGAAAGACATTCCACTCCAGTATTTAATGAGTGTAATTAATAAAGCTCTCCTCTTCTAGAACCTTTTCCTAGGAAAAAGCACATACTGAAAGAGGAGGACTCAACGTACTTCTAGGCTTCTGTTTCTCTTGAATCACTGTTAATGAAGACTGGGGGAGGAGATAAAGTAGTGATAGTATCTAGTTGCTTTGGAGTTTAAAAAAACCATTTTATTTTATTGAGAGTGTGTTTATAAATGTTAATGGAATGTGTATGAAGACTGTTGACCAGTTTAACACTACCAGTGATAAAGGGAGCTAAAAACTCCTCTGTGTGTTTCCAAGCAGTACATTCTGTAGGCAAGCTTTCAAGTCACCACTGCCAAGCTGTGCCTCTGCTTTCCTGTGGTGTAGAATCCATGGTGTGATTATTGTTAAACTTTTTCAGAGACAAATGCAGACTCCCCTATTCCTTTTAGGCTATTATGAGCTCTACCAGGTCTTTAGTCTGAGCTGATTTCTGAAAATCAGCATGAGACAATAATCTGAGACTTTCAATGTTACTTAAAAGCTGATAGAGAAATAGGGAATTGATAGCCAAGGAAACTTTAATATTGAAATCTTTATTAAAAATACATTTCATGTATTCATTTACTGGACTAAACTCTGCTTTAAGTTTCATAATCAACTGCAGGCTTGATGCTGCAGTTCAGTTTCGCTTAGAACCAACTCATAGGGCAGCAGGAGGATTCTGTAAGATTACTGTTGCATGGACCTTATCCAGCACTGATGTGCAGTGGTCCTGGAGTCGGCTGTGGCACAGGGTGGCAGGAGCGTGGCTGTACTGGCATTCCATCACTCACCAGCCATTACCTTATCTAATCTCTTCAGTACACTTCGATATCCAGAGCGTAGACGGACATTCTGTCTCACAATATGGAGCAGCCAGAAATAGAAAACACAAGTAGATTAAGCCCAAAATAAAGATAAGACTTTTTCACATGTAAGTCCTGAATGAGCGGGAGAATGTGTGTGTCACCTTTTACATTTGACCTGTCATTTATTCAGATTATTGGAAATGCTCTGTTTCAAGAGAGGTATTGGCTCCCCTTTTTAAGTGGCTGTTTTAAATAACAATGAGTGTTTGAAGCTAGAGAAGCAGTCAAACTACAAACATTTTCAATAGTTTGTTTGTAAAACAAAAGGAAGCAAATTTACTTACGGGGAAAAACATCCGTGTATTTGTTGTTGATTCACTTAGAAGGTTTGTAAAAGACACGTTCTCCAGGACATATGTTAAACTCTGCTAACTGTTAAAATGCACACCACAGGAGTTCTCAAAATTCAATCCCTTTCATCATCTCTCGAGGCCCAGATTTACGCTTTTCTGTCTCTTTGGGTGTTTAACAATTGCAGGCCTGCAGAACTGCATACAGGCTTTCAAATGCAATCAAAACCTTACTTTGAAGTGTAGCAGTCTGTATGTTGAATTGTTTTCTTCAGAAATGCTGCTTTTAAGTATCTATCTTGGCAAATTTTTCACCTTGTTTACTTGTCCCAAGCAAAGTGATGTGACTAAGCTGTAAGCTACTGTCAGTAAGCTGTGTGACAGCATTTTAGAACTCCGGATCCTTGCTGTGTATCTAATTCAGTAGCTAAGATCTTAGATATAGCAATTAGATTAATTAAAAAGCATATTTTAGAATATGGTTCTCTTTTTTTACTGATACATAAATACAAGGGAGCACAAATTCAATATATAGAGATTTTAATGTGAAAATAATTTCCCATCATTGATATGTAGCCGGAAATAATCCCTGTGATTAACTTTTTAGTAATACAGCAGCCTTAAACATCAATACTATCAGTTTATGAAGATTCTTGTCATTGCTGTCAGTTTAGAAGCCTCCTTGACCTCAATCTTGGAAACTGCTTTTAATTGATCTTTTATATGTTAAAATACACGGCAGAATACTTGAAGTAAACTGATTGATGTGCCTGTGACGGTAATGCACCTTGAGATGCTTGGAAGGCCTACCACTGTTTGCTGTTAAAGAAAACAAACAACAAGCAAGCAACAAAACTTGCTGCAGAGACAATGTGTGCAACGTTTGTGCTTAGGTGCATGTCTTGCAAACAGATAAAGTCACTGAAGGGTATGCTGGTGATCCTCTAAGAGGTGGGAGTTAAACTCATAGAATCTTAGGAATTTTAAATTATTGGGGGTGACCACAGCAGCTCCAGATATTAATTACATTTAGTGTAGTCTTTTGTTAAGTATTTTCTTTGGAAATGTGAATCTTATCATGATTTTAACTTGTTTAACTTTCTGTCCTTGTGTTGTCCTATTGGTGTGCTCTTGGGGTTTTCTGTCCATTTCTCCTTCTGTGCATTATGGGAGAGAGACTGCTTTTCTTCTCAATCTATCCACATTAAGGCATCTGAATGCATGAATAGGTACCAATATTATTTTTTCCCTGTTGTGTGTACGATCTACGTGTGCTGTGTTATGTGCTTTTTAGCATGCTGTAGCCGTCCTAATAGCTGTTGCTTAAAAAAAAACAAACAGAAAAAACCCCAACCTGCTAGCTTCTATGTCTGCTGCTAGTGACAGCTGCAGGATGTTGGCACAAAGTGACTTTCTTCCATAGAAAACATGCTACTAATAAATAACTGAAATATACTTGCATTTTTCTGTAACCGGTTTGATATATTACAAACTTGAGACTGTTGTGTTTGTTGGTAGTAGCACACCATCTCCATTATCCCTTGTGAAGCTGTGAATGTTTATGGCTGTGATAGCTTCAGTCTCTCAAGGGAGAATTGTGCAACATACTTTGCATTTTTATGCCTTTTTCACCTACAGCCTCTCAAGCAATGTTTTCAGCTGGGCTCATCATGCACCACTGAAAGGGAACCTGAAAGGCAGATGGGTTCTGTTGATCAGGATGTGCAGGTCAATTAAAACAGATGACTGTTAAATCCATTTATTGATGTGGTACACAGTCTGTGCAGATAGTTATCCAAGGTTCTGGGGTTTTTTTGTCAGCAAGTATATAACCCGTGAGTGGTAGAGTCCTGCTGTGTTACCTCCAGTGGGGCACATGCAATCTGTGTTTCTGCAGGAGTCACTTCATTTGTGAATTCTAGAATCATCTTTAATGGACTCAAATGTGTTCAGTGAAGTCATAAGGTCTAGTGTTAAAATCATTGTCTTCCTTGACATCTGGGGCTGACATTTTTTTCTTTTTTTCTTAGACTGGATGCTAATCATAAATAGCAATGGATTAGATGCTTCTGAGTTTTATTTGTTTTGGATGTTTATAATGGTTCTAAAATGGCAACCCATCCATCCTCTACCCTGCTCCATCCCAAATGGGATAACAACAAAGAAAACACAAACCCAAAGAACTTAGCCAGGCAAACATGAAAACAATCCTGTGATTCCTAAACACCCAGTTGATCAGCCCCACTGTTTCAGGTATAGAAGTCCTGTTCTCCTGTGTCAAGATAGGCAGCTAATGGTGGTGAGGAAGAAACCACCTCATATGCCCTTACCAGCCAATACCATTGGGAAGCGGAGACTTCTTCAAGCTGGAGAGATTCTTGTAGTCCTCTGTGTCCCCCTTTCCTCCTCCTTCTAGCTGGCTGTTTGGCTGTAGTCTCAGCCTTTCCACTGAGGCTGGGATGGTCAGTCCCTGGACTGACCCCTGAGATGTCTGGATTCCCACAGTGCTCCAAACCACCTAAAGTCTCCTTGCCTAGGCTGCACAGGGAAAGGCCATGTTTCACTTGGCCTGTGAGAGCAGGCTGCCATAGAAAAGTGATTTTCCCACAAACTTACAGTGCTAAAGTAGCAAGCAGATATTTAGCTCTTCAGAGGTTTTGATATGAGTCTCTAGGATGATGGTAATTTGGGAAATTCAGGGTAAACAGCTGAAATGACAAAATACTGTGCAGGCTGTACCCCAGTTAAATACCCTGGGTTTTGTCAAAGCTATTGTGGTGTTTGTGAAGCTCTCTGTGATTGCAGAGTGGGTTTTTTCAATTTGGAATAGTGGGGAGGAGAGGATTTAATCAAAATAATCAAAAGACCAGTCATTTAGGGAAGATCTGTGAAATACATTTAACCTTTAAAAGATGGAGCCTAATTAAAAAGTTGAGGGTTTGTTTTTTTTGGTTGTTTCTTTATAAATAAACCCTATCTCAGCAGGGCTTTAGCTTTTGTGTGTGACAGTAGATGTAGTTTTCCAAAAAGCAGTTAAAAATTCTGCTTTTGTTTATAATACCATTAAAAGAGCTTTCAAGGTGAGTATATTGTTCACTTTTGGGGAAAGTAAGGAACTAAATCTTTCCCTACTAATCTAGAGCACATCTGTAAAGTATTTTAGGAAAAACACAGTCAAATATTGGTTCTCAAACACGACTTAGTAATACCTATACTATTGCTTATACAAATGTGGATGAGATTTGATTAAATTCAGTTAGCCTGGAGTTAGAAAGACATTGCATATTGAGTACTGAATATATTTGCAGAGGAATTCATAAATACCCCTAGTTTGCAGTGGAGTTTCATGGAGTGTTTTGGTATGCAAAGGTACTTGTCAGTATTTTATGTGTGGTGATAATTCCATCAGTATTACTAACTTGGCAGTCAGTCTTGTGATTTTTGCAGCTAATGCAGAGGTTCAAGTGCACGCTTTAACCAAAAGATCTTAACATGCATTATAATCAGTTCTTAAATAAGCAGTTTAATTGCTTGAATTGTAAGGGTTTTGTCTGTGTTTTGTTTGAATAAATTGCTTTATTAAATGAGCTGGGAAAATTGGCTTACTTATGTGTGTCTCAGTGACAATATCTTTAATCCATTTTTTATGATAGTTATGGCAAATTAAATGTATCAGTTAAGTGAACATGAAAAGCTGAAGTTTCCCACAATGAAAAACAGAAGAGCTTCACTTTTAGCTTAATACTGTGAAGAGGAGGAGGTAGAGGATTTTCAGTGCCATTAGTGCCATTTGAGTTTGCTGCCACCCTTGTGGCAGTGTAGTGATTTTACCCCAAAATACAAGAAACAGTCAGAGAATCTTGAAAGGTTTTATTAGAAGATTTCAGGAAAGGAATTTTTTAAGATAGTGGGGGCTGAAAAAATGGAAAGGCTGTCTGACTTTTCTTTCTTTTTTCTTCCAGGCTGTTCATACAGGTATGCGGGCATATATTTATAATAAGAATTCTGTTATTGGCTCTCAGGCAGAGCATTCAGGGATGCGGACATACTACTTCAGTGCCGATACCCAGGAGGATATGAATGCCTGGATCCGGGCTATGAATCAAGCTGCTCTTATGCAAACACGCTCCTCACTGAAGAGGCAAGTACCATACACAGATCAGTCTTGTAAAGCTTTANAAGGCCAGGTTGGATGAGGCCTTGAGTAACCTGTACTAGTGGGAGGTGTCCCTGCCTATGGCAGGGAGTTGGAACTGGATGATCCTTGAGGTTCCTTCCAACCTTACCATTCTATGATTCTCTTTCTCTCTCTATAGATATATACACACACACACATACACACATATATACACACACATGCATATATATATATGTGTGAAATCAGATTGATGATGGTGATTTCAGAAAGTGCTGTTTGTAAATGTGTGCATGAAACTCATTCCCATTTTAAAGAAGTCATTCTTTTTTAATTGGCATTCTGTTGCAAATAGTTTAACTAACCCGGAATTCACCTTGTGTGCCCACATTTAGTGCCATGGATGAATTTCTGTGTATGTATATAATTTTTTAGGATATTTCAGTTATAAAAGTACAGTTTTTCTGGACAAATTCATACAGCTGCAACAGCTGATTGGCAGCCTTGAGGAGAGATCAGTAGAAGGGAAAAGACAGAAGAGTAATAAGCTGTTTCAAGTGAGTGTTTAGGACTAGGATAAAAGTGCTGTTAGGAGGGGAAGGAATGTGGAAGATGAGTAAATCCTAAGTGCATAGTTATGGATATTAACAAGTTCATGCAGATAATAACTGCCTTTACTGCCTTGTTTTTCTACTCTGGTAGTCTTTGGTACTTAAGAGTTTTTTGTGTTGTCCTCAGTGCACTTTTACAAAAGGTGGGTGTTCTTTGTCCCATTGTTCTTTGTTGCTGCTAGTGCCAAACGAATTCGGATGTGCCTTCATGAGTTTCCAGTTTTTCCCTTTTCTTAAAATTGGTGTCTCCTCCATGTTGTGTTGACTTTGGAATGTGATTCTTTCCCAGCAACTCCTCGTGAAAGAAGACTCTGTACTGTGAGGCAACCCTGCTTTTAACCCCGGGGGCTGTGAGGATTAAAATGTCATGGTGCAGTTTCTCAGGGTATCTTGTGCTACTGCTTTCTTTTGGCAAATCAAATCCAAACAAAAGACCAACATCTCTTCCAAAACTTGGCATCCTGTATTTTTTCTTTTGTGTTAAGATTTAATGTAAATTTAAAATAACATAAAACCTCATACCTCTTTTTTTCTTGATCTTCTTTATAAAGATAGGAAATCATTTAAATGAAAAATGGGGAAATCTGGCATGCTAGAAATAGTGATCCCGTGTCCTTACTCTTAGTTGGCTGTTCAGTTTGACAGACTAAGTAGACTGAAATGAAAGCAATTGTTTCATGGCACTTACACAGAATTCACCACCCATAAAGCTTTAAAGAAGCTGAACTTAATTTCAGAGAAGATGAAGTGCTACTCCAAGATCAATGACACTCCATCAAATTATAAGAGGAGAAAAAAAAAAAAGTGGTTTTATCATTGGGAGGATATGAAGAAAATTGCAAATGAAGCACATTACCTGTTGTGATGGTTTGGGAGTTCCCTGCCCCCCACAACTTGTAAAATTACCCAGACTAGACTCAGCCATCTGGAAGTTAAGGACTGANCCTATAATATAATTTTATCCATTAAAATATTCCAATTAGCCTCAAACCAGCACACCTGTTGAAAGCAACATAAAACTTTTAGGATCCTTAGAGTTATAATAGTTTAATAGCAAGATTTCTGGTATGAAATTTTCGAGGTATATTTGGTCAATAAGGTAAGTAGGTGAACTAATGTGCATTGCAGGATGTATTAGGAGCAACAGAGATCCTTTATTTGCAGGAATAGCCCCCAGGTTAGAAATTCCCTGGACAATGGCAGTACTGACTCAGATGTAGATATTTTTCTGTCCTCTTGGCCAGAAATGACTGGTCCCTGAGGCATCTACAAAGATATGAAAGACTTTTTTGACTTTTGAAATGAGCAGTTGGCAGTTTGGGTTTAGTTTTTTGGCTTTCAGTGCTTCCCAGGATAGGAACACTTTTGTTTTTTATTTTTTTTTTTTTAATACATAATATCACACAAGTTGAAGACCTCTTTCATACAGTATTGGTCTTTTTACAGATGCATATGAATGATTCCTATTTCCTTCATAGAACTGTAAAGGTAACTTTTGTCTAATTGGAGTAACAACTGAGTTGTGTTCAACATGTCAAATTTATCACAGCATGGAGAAGGTGCTTTTGCAGGTAGCCTTTCCAAAATAGTAACAGGATCTCATCAACTTCTCACAATTAAGCAGTGGTCACAACTGATGTGTTTTCTCTTCTCAGGGAAACTGAAAAAGTGGATCAGCAAGTTGTTCCCCAAGTCAATCATGTGGATGCCTGTAAAGAGTGTGTGAAAACAGAGATTACAGACAAAAAAGAAAGTTACAAAAAAGCAGCTGAAATGCTTGGGTATGATAAGTGTGAAGAGATAAGAAGAGAAAAAGAGGAGGAGGAACGTTACATCCACAGAAAAGGAACTCTGGAAACTAAGAAGGGAAAGGCTAAGCATGCCTTAACAGAATCTGATTCATTATTTCCAGACTTAACAAATGCATCGAGGTCCCAAGTAGCTCAGCCTCAGCCAGCTGAGAAAAATGGAACACTTCCTAGTTCATTAAGTGTGAGTGCTGGGCTAGTGGAGCAGAATGGTACCGGCTCCTATAAAAGAGGGTTTGTTCCCAGAACAAATCCAGATAAACAGACTCAAAGAAAAAGTAACATGGCTCAAGTGGAGCACTGGGTGAAAGTCCAAAAAGGAGACACAAAAAGGTCAGTAATAGGCCCAACTTGAAACAAACTGCTATTTTCTTAAATGTAAGGAATGTGTGTATTGCTAACATGTTCAGTGGAAATCACAATGATGTTTTACAGACAATTTATAACAAAATTTACTTTCTTCTCCACACAGAATGGAATTGCTCAGGTATTTCTTATGTGTCTGTCTAATTCAATTCCTTTACTCTCATCACTGTATTGCAAACAGAACAAGTGAGATTAGAGTGCTATTTCTTTCACTGATTTTAATCACTGTGGATGTTTAAAACTTGTTAGAATTTGCTGCAATTGAAAAAGCAGCACCTCAAGTGCAGCCCTCACAGCTTATTTGTAAACAAGTACACATTATACATTAGAGATTATCCTTTGTTTTCCACTTAAAAGTAAAAATGCTGATAAAAATGAGAGTAGTTTCTCTGCTTTGGGTCATGGCAGTGACAATGTGCCTATCACCTATTGAAAGGTCTCTATATGTTAGTTAATGAAGAGATCCTAGGATGTTCCCATGATCTCCAGAATTCTCTTTTCCCCCTCTTAGTCCCTGAAAATTTATTTAAATAGTAGCAAGAGGTGGAATGCACACAGGAATGCTTCTATAATTTGAAAATCTCATAACTGCTTTACTTTCAAAGTGTGCAATCAGATTAGGTCTCAGTTGAAGTAATGCATGTACGTGCCCGTTCGGAATGTCACCTTGTGTGAAGTGCTGGCAGTTGGGCTGTGTGCTGCATGAGAGGATTTTTCAAATATAGGTGACCTTCTGAATTAGTTCTGTATAAATTTGCTAAAATCTAATCACAGGCATGTGGTTTGTAGGAGGGAGAAAACATTTGGGGCATTTTCTAGATGCTTGTTGAAGCTAACGTTTGTATTTTTGGATCCAGTAAGAAGTTTAAGGCTTCCTAATTCTGTTGGGAAGTCTGCTCTTCTATTCTCTTATCTTTGGAATTCCCCTTAAAGAAGTTTTCATACCTTCTGGTTTTACTAATGTTCTTCCAGACAGTGTGAAGAGTCAGTTCACTTGCATCAGTTTTGCTTGGGTATCAGTCAGTGCTTCCTGAAAAAATAAGACTAATTAAGTATTAGGTATGTTATTTCTTACATGCACACACGTGTGAGTCTCAAATAATACAGAAATTTAGCATAATAATTAGCAAGTGCTTAAGAAAACTTCTGTTGTTTTTCACACTAGAGGTCTAGGCAGTGACCAGGCTTGACTGATAGCTAAATACCTGCTGTGTTCTTCCTGATTACTCTCTCCCCTAAAGCAACTTCAGGCAGCTATCAGGTGTAGTGTTAAGGGACCACTACAGCAGGTAGCAGCTTTTGTTCTAGAGGAAACCTTAACTGAGGCTGTTAAAGTTTTCATGAAGTTTTGCCATAGTTAATTGCAGGGATGTAACCAAAACCTAATTTTATAAATGCAGAGAAAGTGATTTTCTTCTTGCTGTATGAACATTCTTTATGTTCTATTGTAGCTTGATTGACCTTGTTTCTTTTGTCTCTCCCTGGCCAGTGCAGTTATATTCCTTATGTTCAAAATAAATTGCATGTTACCTTCTTAAAGATTAATAGATTGAATTTTTTTTTTAAATGGCACTTTCTCTCAACCTCTCTGAAGTTGTTGAAGTGCACATAACTGATGGATAAAAGTGGCATGTTAGTCGTCAAATACCTTCTTGACTTCAGGATGTAGAAGTTTAAGATAGGGGTGATAATTTGATTGACATTCCATTTTGATTTTTGTAAATATGAGTGGACCACATAATTTCTTAAGCTCCATGCTTACTGTTATTCCACCTGAAATGTTACAAATGAAAGATTTAAAAGCCTTTTATATTTTTTGGACACAGAATGAGGACAGCTTGCTTTGTTTCCTGGCTCAGCTCTGTAAAGATGCAATGCTTGCCAGCAAGTTGATTATGACAAGGAGGAACTCATTCAGCTAGAGGCTTTCACAAGCACAGTAGTTTCTAAAATTATTTGCAGAGCTTGCACCTTTTGTATAGATTTGCATTTTTTGTATAGGTATTCAGATTTAAAAAAGAATTCTACTAATTTTCACATAGCACTCAGAACTCCTTGCTGTCATTTTGGAGATTCATCTATCTTAGACAACAAATTGGTAGCAGCTCTAAGCTTACATCCAGTGCAATCATCTGTCCCCACTACTATTCTCAGAGAAAGGGAATACCTATTTTGGTGAGGATCATGCCAGCCTTTGAGAGAGACTTAAAGAACTGGGAGAAGGTTTGAAAGGAGGCTTTCAGGAGACTTTGGTTTTAAGTAATTAAAGTTCAGGACCATCAAACAGCAGCTGTCCAGAAGTTTTTAGTCTTTGATCTAGTTCCAGTGCCTGGACAGACATAGTGAATGTGTAATTGTAAAGATTCTATTTCTAACAGTTTATTTACTTTTCCAAAAAAAATGCATATAAATCTGATTAATAGGAGCTCAGTATTTCCCAACTAAATGCAGTCATGTTGAGGAATTTCCTTCCTTGCAAATACAGTGTTAAACATTTCTTGTTACGCAGAACTTTCCGTTCCTTTCTGATTTACTTAAGGAAGGAACATTACTTGCCTTTGTTAGCTTCTGTGCATTGCCATGAATGGAGATAGTGTTTCCAATGGCTGTTTGTTTTCTGTTAAACGTTTGTCTTCTCTTTTTAGAGTACCTGCTGTGCAGTTGCTTCCTATTGCAGACCCTGAATGATTTCCATGGTCAATAATCATATATCATCAGTCCAATTTTTCATTCTTCAATATCTGCTTTCCTTTTTGTATTCTTTGTACCTCATCATGCAAGAAAACAGTCTCAGGAGTAGTTGCTTTTGGTCATTTTTACTTTTGATCCCTGAGAAAACAATTGCTCACAGTCCATTGTGGACTAATTTGAGTCATTCAGGACAGTGTTCCTTTCTTGTTACAGAAACTGATATGTCATCTTAGTGCCTATTTTTATATGGCTAATTTTAAGGGTCTGAAACTTTGTGAGGTAGAAGCCACCTGCTTAAAGCCTGTCATCTTAGTTAAAGCTGTCTCCCTAATTCACATACCAAGAAATTGCAACCTGCTTGTAAGTAGGCATTTTCCTGTCTATGACATTCCTGGTGCCATGTAATGCATGTGCAGTGTTGCTCTGCTTCCAGCAGGCTCAAGTATTGCATGAAACCAGTGTTTCCCAGATCCTCAAACTATTGCTTTCATCCAAGCAGGTTTCAGTTCCTCTCAGATAAATTCATCCTTTCCTAGAAGAAAGGTGCCATTAATGTTAGGTTTTTTTCCTCACAAAACTGCATTTTGCTTCTAAAGCTGCTGGCCCTTATGAATTCATTGAGTACCAGAAACTTTTGCTGATTTCAGTCCCTTTTTGTGTCCAGTCAGAAAATGACCACACAAATGGTTTCCAACATTCAGTAGCTTGTTGATGTCTTCAAGAGGGCTCCACTAGGTTTGAGTATAGGAATGATCAAGCTCTTTTTTCTGCAGAGAAATCATCAAAAGAATATGTCCTGGCTTCATACCTGTCTCTGATGTCCTTTTGAATCATTAGCTGCTCCAAACATTCAGTTCTCATTCCCACCTAAAGAAAACACATTTCTGCCAACTGCTTTGATTTTTGTGTGTAAAGAATAGGCAATACTGTGCAGAACATACAGAGTACACATGATGTAATGAGCTAAGAAAGTAAAACAGGTTACTTGACCCCTAAATGCTGATCTTTGTTGCCTCTATTATTACTGTCTGCCTTTGTTAACCTTTATTGTGAAACTCGAGGCAACATCATGGTTCTGTAGTATGAAACAGCAGAGCTTTTGGGAATCTCTAGTCCCCCATGCAGTGCAGAGTACTTACTCTGCTTTCTGACACGAAGAATTCTATATCTTCTCAATAGCATCCATATTTCAGGATGGTCCAACTGTGCCAAATCCTGCACACAGAAATAGATGGAGGATACTGAGCAGCAGTTACTGGTAGCATTTCTTTTTCCCTGCTTCTGTTATTCATGGGTGCTAAACAAAGATGTTCTTTTCCCATACTGCTCTTCCTTTTCTGAGGAGTTCCTGCAGTTCAGGCAGCATCAGATATCACTTTCATGCAGAGAGTGGAGAAATTAACATGCTTTGAGTTTCTTAATCTGAGAGGGTATTTTCATATTTATTTAATGTTGCTATTGCTACTCTGTGACAAGTCTAGTGGAAAGATTTTCTGTTTGGAGATCCTGAATCACTGCAAGTGCAAAATGCTAGGTATTGAAGTGGAGAATCAGCAGTTAGAGGCTTCACAAGGAGCATAAGGCTACAGAAAGATTTTAACTTCCAAGTAGGACACTTTGTCAAAGCTTTTGCCAGTTCTGTCCTAACTCTATCTCCTAAAAAAATGTAATCATTACAGTTTAAATGTGTTGTGGATGCAGTAGTAATGCCAGGATGTAATGCCTCTGTATGTTCTAGTTTGTCAGTGAGTTTTGTTACAGAAAGCCTTGCGTTGCCTGAAACTGCAGAACCAGCTGCATTGGGTCAGATGAAAGTAAATTATATAGACTTGGGACTTAGAGCAATTTCTTACCTTTTTTTGCTTCACTCACATGAACAAAAAATATCTGAGCTACTCATTCTGTGAGGAGCGAGATGTTGTCTTGCACCTGAAGGTAATATTTTTGCAATGAGTGTGCATTTGATGTTCATATGCTGCCACCACCTAGTGGAGAGCAGGACCCGGGTGACAAGAAGTACCTGGATGCATGGATTTGCTCTGTGATCATAAAACAGTCATTCCCTTCTTCATGTTCCTGATGTTAGTTTCTTTTTGGTCTAAGTACATAATGCTCCTGCCCTTTACGTTTATTTCTAGTAGGCCAGACACTAAATTAAAATCCTATATTTATACCATTTACATCTCTGTCTGAATAGGGTACAATATCTTTGTGCAGGGTAGATTTAATTAATATTTGCTATTCTGTAAATACTTTTTGAATGAATTGTATGTTGTGTCTTGGAGCTCCTGTGCTGATGTCATCAGAGGTTTTTTTAATTCATCAAGCACTCCTGATCAGTAGCCTTCCAGTATCTGAAGGGGGCCTACAGGAAGGCTGGGGAGGGACTATTTACAAGGTTTTGCAATGACAGGACAAGGGGCAATGGGTTTAAACTGGCAGAGGGTAAATTTAGACTGGATGTTAGGAGGAAGTTCTTTCCAGTGAGGGTGGTGAAGCACTGGAACAGGTTGTGGCTGCTCCCTCTCTGGAGGGGTTCAAGGCCAGGCTGGACGAGACCTCGAGTAACCCGTATTAGTGGGAGGTGTCCCTGCCTATGGCAGGGAGGTGGAACTACATGATCCTTGAGGGTCCCTCCAACCTTACCATTCTGTGATTCTATGGTCACTGATATATGCTAACATTTACCTTTCGTTTTGTTTTGTTTTCCTTTTTTGTTTCTGGCTTTTTTGATTTGTGTTTTATTTTGTTTGTTTGCTTTTGGTTTGTTTTGTTTTTCCTCCTTTTCAGCCTCGCTTCCGATCAGACTCTTACACGTCAGGGTCCCAATCCACCTTTTCCTGAAACCTATCACACTTTGCCAAAGAATACCAGGCAGCCTTCAGGGAGCTCACCGCCACCAAACCGCAATTTACCGAGTGACTATAAATACGCCCAAGATCGCGTAAGCCATTTGAAGATGTCCCAGGAGGAAAGGAAGGCAAATAAAGATGGAACTGTTTGGCAGCTATACGAGTGGCAGCAGCGACAGCAATTCAAACACGGCAGCCCCACTGCCCCGCTTTATGTAGGTTCTTCAGACTTTATTGATCGTGGGAAGTCTAAAAGTTCATTAGATGTTCCACGATCAATATCTGTTCCGCCCTCTCCATCTGATATCCCTCCACCTGGACCTCCAAAAAGCTTTCTCCCGAGGAGACCACATACTCCTGCAGAAAGGCTTACAGTTAAACCCTCCGATGAGAGACAAACTGTAGATGTTCCTTTTGCTGGCTCACCCAGGAAGATACGAAATCCTGCTGTAAAGGTTTGTATACACCGTAACTGGTGCCAAACTGTTCTCTGTGTGGTGTCATTTGAATTCAGTCAGTTTTCATTGCATCTCTCTTTGCCTGTGAAAGGTTGTGCAAGTCGTAGAAGTTAACGCAGTAAGTAATTTTCTTCTAAAACTCCTACCTTTCTGATCACTTCAGACTCAGGGTTATTTGTCAGTTACAACAGCCAGATGGGTGGCATGTCACATTGATTCAGAATATTTTTATTCAAAACTGGAAGCCATATATTTATATGTATAAAATACACACATTGTGGCATTTTAATGTATGAATATGTAGGGAAGAATATCAAACTCAACAGGACAACTTATGAGGACAGACTGGAAGAGTTGGTGCTCTGCAGCCTGGAGAAGAGAAGGCTTCCAGGAGACCTTAGAGTAGCCTTCCTGTACCTGAAGGGGGCCTACAGGAAGGCTGGGGAGGGACTATTGACAAGGTCTTGCAATGCCAGGACAAGGGGCAATGGTTTTAAACTGGGAGAGGAAAGATTTAGACTAGATGTTAGGAGGAAGTTCTTTCTAATGAGGGTGGTGAGGCACTGGCACAGGTTGCCCAGGGAGGTTGGTGGCTGCTCCCTCCCTGGAGGTGTTCAAGGCCAGGTTGGATGAGACCTTGAGTGACCTGTACTAGTGGGAGGTGTCCCTGCCTATGGCAGGAGGTTGGAACTAGATGATCCTTGGGGTCCCTTCCAACCTTACCATTCTATGATTCTATGACAATCTCTTCCTTGATTATTTCCTTATGCTTGTAGTCTTCACTCTTTGCCACGTTTACTTTCTCTACATGTTCTGCTATCATAGTTAGTCTTATAGCTGATTCAGTTTTTAGTTATGGCCCAAAACAATACATATTTTTCGTGCATTTGATAGTTTAGGCTCTTACAGAGTTGTCATCATTGGGCTCACCAACATCAAAGTGTTGATGTGAAATGTTAACCTTCTGACAAGTTTCAGTGTGGGTTGTTTTTGTAGGCACTGTTGTACCACCCTCATATCCAGATGTGACAGAGGTTTCTCTGTTTGGTATTCCATGTGGCTGTCCTTGCCTGAGGAAAATAGGGAAATTCAGGATTGAATAATTGTAGCATTTGTCTTGTTAGCTCTTACACTGGAGTAAAAGGAAATTAAACCCTCAGCATTCACCCCATTCTTTGACCTTAGCTACGGGCAGTGATGGGCAAAGTAGCTGCGAAAAGGTTTGTGAATTCAGGTATCCAGTGTATCCCTGACTCCGTATCGCTTCATTTATGGCTTAGATGTTTTTCCTAGCGTATGTGCAGTGTAACTGTCAGCTGTCTTTCAGCATTTATGCCTTTATAATATTCTCTCAGAGGATGAAATAATCTAGTGATGTGCTGCAATGGAACTTAATATGTTTTTAAGTCCTGATTATATTATGCCAGACATTGGTTTCTTCATGCCTAAGTTGAAGGAACATTACATCCCTTAGGAAGGAATGTACAGCAGTCTTCCTGTGCTGTGTAGCTGAAGAAATTTTACTTATAAAACTCTTTTTAGGTCATACTAGTTCTACCAATATAGGAAAACAAGGTTTTCCTCATCTGTGAAACCTGTCTGTGAAACTTCTGGAAAGGTTTCTAAAGAAGAACCCTCATGTTTTTATATGTCAGCACACAGTGTCATTTTTACATTTAAGTCTCTATGTCTGTAGAGATCTGTGATGCTCTCCCCTCCCTGAAATACTAATTCAAATTCCATCCAGTTACACTTGTTTAAAACAAAAACAAACAAACAAAAACCACCAAACCAAAACCAAGGGCAGAGCAAAACAGCATACAGTAAAATTCTGAGACAGGAATAAAAATAAATCATGAGACATAGAAGAAAAACCTTGAGGAAAGCCATAACAGTTTGGCTTTACCAGAGTGCTGAAAGAATGGATGTGCAGTAGGTTTTCGTGTTGCAAGCAGAAAGGGGCAGATCAGGTATGATTATTTTAATCCCTCTGGTATTAGTGGAACCCATTGCCACAAGGTGTCACTCATGTCAGTAGCTGAGTGTTCCCTGGTGATGAAGAGCATGCACAGGTGTCACTGTGTGGAGTGCAGGCCTGCTGGCGGTGGACATAAGCCAAGCAGCCTTTCTCTGGGAGACATGACATGAGGGGAACTTTATGAATATTTCTTTATTTGCTGGAAGCCACTTTGCATGTTCTGCCAAAGCAGCTTGTGCTGCCAGAATCTGCTGATCTGCCCAGCATCACAAATGCTAAATTTGCATTTGTTCATCCATAAGTTTTACTTAATCATCAAAAGATCTGGCTGGCTCATGAACGTTACCCTGATCCAAGCATGCCGTGAATTCAGATAGGAAATTTGCAGCAAAGATGCAGATCTTCTGAATTTTCCCTCAAGTGCAGCATACCTCTTGCCTGAGACAATCCTTTACAACTCTGGCTGTGGCTTCTTGCAGAGCTCAACTCACGTTGATCGACGCTCTATGCCTGCTATGGGTTACATGACACATACTGTGAGTGCACCCAGCTTGCATGGCAAGTCGGTAAGTTGAGAGCAGTTACTTTTCCTCTTGTGTCATAGTATTATAGTTAAGTTTTGAAATCCTGCTCATTCCATAGTAGTTGTGTTTTTATTAGTTAAAACATAAATAACTTGAATGAGAACTTAACCAGCTTGCAGTAAAGCCCGTAGGAGTTTTGCTGCTATCTGCAGCATAAGCTGTTATTACAGGATTCAACATTTATTATGTTTATTTGACCAAATGCAGAGTTAATGAAATAATTGCTTAATCATGTCAAGTAACTGCTTTCTGGGCACTGAGGTGAAAAATGTAATTATAGTTCTCTCCCTGAAGACTGCTAATTTCCTCTTTACAATGTGTCTAAATACCTGCAGCCTGAAGAGCTAACATTGCTTCTCATTCGATTAAGGAGACATCAGGCTAAGTTGGCTAGTATACGAAATTACACAATCGCACAGTTACTGCAGCACTTGCCAACTAATTCCACCTATCAGGTCAGCTGCTGCGTGGCTCATCTGTGCCGTATGACATTTTGTGACTCTGCAAATGCTTCGTCAGTGGCATGCTTGAGTCTGTGCTTTCCTGCCCGTCCTTTGGTATTCTGCAATTCCCAGGTCTTTTGCGGTTTTTCTTTGCTACTGTACTTGCTATCAAAGATGAGTGGCTTGAGTTACAGGGCACCCCTTGCCTGTGTTTCCAAGTGTGATGTATACAGCCTTTTTATACTATTTCTGAAAATGCTTCATCTTCAGAAATATGGGATAAAACGTTAGACAATTTCATTCTAAAGCAAAACCATTTCTTTGTGCCGCGTTCATGATGGGATTGGCTCCCTGTGCCCCATGCTGCGTCACCTGCAAATTGAAATGCATCAGCCAGTTTGTTCATTCACATGAGCTTGTAACTGTGTCAGTTCTGCAGGTGAACATTAGTCAATAAAGGCTAAGGGGCATCTTGGATCATCACCAGTGCTCTGGATTGCACTGATGCATGAAACTTGTAAATGTGAGATCAAACAATGTACTTATAGAGCTCTTTGGCTGACATTAAAGAATCAAAAATAGAGCCATCTGGGAATAAAAGGTTCTGACTCTTCTTGGAATTGGTGAAGGCTTTATATTAGCCCAAAACTAAAGGCTTTTTTTTTTTTGTTAATTTTGGAAAAGTTTAATTTCCCAACTTGCCTCACCTACAGAACACTAAGGTGGGTGATAGTAACAGGAATTTGTATAAATATGGGCAGACTTTCTAGTCATGCCCTCAGCCAGACTTACAGGCTGATCAGACAAGAACTGCCAGTGAACACCTCTAAAGAAATGCAAATGTGACCTATTACTTCATGCCATAAAGGGGTTTTCTTGTATTTTTAAATTACACGTTCTCATTGGCTCAAAACTTGAGAAAAATTATAGCTGTGCTTTTCTTTTATTCTGAAGTTCAATGTACCCAGGATATAAATTCCTGTCAAAATTCTGAGAATTTTGGGACATTTTGCTTGACTACAAAGCACATTTGCAACAGTTAAATTTTTTGTTCTGTATTGCAAATATCCCTTTTGGAAAAAGGAGAAATAACTTTGCTAAAACTTCTGTGCATGCTTTTCTTGAAGTGACTGCAATGAAGAAGTTGCTAGATGAATTTAACTGTAAAATTAAGGTGGTAGCAATTGCAGGTGAACCAATGAAAAATAAGGATCAAGGTGAACGCTGTTACTTAAAAGACAAAGTGGATTCTCTAATGGTACAAGTGAGATCTTTTTCAGTATTTTATTCACAAAACTTATTTTGTGCTTTCCCTGAAGAAAGGAATTCTTATCTTAAGATATGTATGCAATGTGAGCAAAAGTTTCCTATTGCTTTGCTGTACGATGCCTTCTAGTTACATCCAACACTCAGTTAGGTACCAGACTTTTCTTCTCTCAGAGAGACTTACTGTGCTGGAGGACACCATCACAACTTCTTTAGTGAGGGGATAGTCAGTAGAAATTATTTTGAACAAAGAACTCTTAGAAATTTTATTCTTTCAGGTAGTGTCTTATTCGAGGTGGAAAACTCAAATCTATGTTTGACAGTGTAGTAATGAGGTAATTATATTCTTGGGAAATATTTTGCCCCTTTTTTAGCTGTAAATAGCAATATGCTAGTGGAGCAAATGAACTTCTTTATGAAGGTCCTGTTATCCTGTTTCCTCTTTCATCCATTTTCTTACAAATAACTTACTCAAGTATTCTGAAATTGTTTCAAGCGTTCAAATGAATTGCATTGTTTTTTTCCCTATGTACTTCCCTGGAGGCGGATGACACTTATATCCAGTTGAAAAAGGATTTGGAGTATTTGGATCTAAAGGTAAGTTGTCATGGCAGTCTGCTTCCATTCTGTATCATCTTTGTACTTGCAGATTATCAAATCACCACCTGTTCAGAAATGGAGACTCTCTGTCTTTTGCCATCACTGTTGGTTTTAGAACATTTTGTCTGTTTTTAGCAGTGACTACAGTTAAAATGTAACCTCAGAAAATGTAGTCACTTCTGTTTGTAGGAGGATCTTGTGTTACTGGTACTCCAGATGACTGATAGGACTTTAGTAAGATTGGGTTAAAAGCTGCTTCAAAACATTCATCTGCTCTAGCATTAGAACCAATAGGAAGTCAGCCCCTCTAAGTTGAAATAGGATGTTCTTTTAATCCAGCTTTTTCTCTTAATCTTCTTCAGCTGACTTTTTTCCTTGTTTTTATACCATGCTGTATTTATATCTTACTTTCTTGTAAAATGGGGTGACTAATTCTAATTCTAATTGCTTATAATGTGATACGATGTTTCCTTTAAAAAAGAGCTATTGTAAACATGATATCGAACAGCAAAGCATTTATCTAAACTAAACAACTTCTGTCTCCAGTGCACCAGAGATTTGGCAATTCAAAAGCAAATGCAGACTTAACAATGTCGGATTTTGAAGGGAAAAAACCCCAAACCATGTAATCATTTTGTTTAACAAAGCAGTCTGCCACTTTCTCTGGTGTGTAGGATGTGTTGCCATAAGTAAATCATATGGTGGGTCCTGCAAGCCAAAGTGAAGTCAAGTCTGACACCTTGTTATCCCTGTTGTTGGCACACATGTAGTTCTCACTGATGCTGTGGGGCTTTGCTTCTGTGCAACTAATGATCTGACTGGACCTGTTAATATGTGTGCTTGAGTTTTATCTGGTATTTTAATGGCTGAGTCCATAACCAGATGTATCAGTTCAAAATATTAGCAATATATATTACACCTGTATAGTGTCATATATATGTAAAGATAGAATATTTATCACATAATATATGTGATATTTGCAGTCTAAATCATCAAATATGTAAACTGTTGTAATAATGAATATAAACATTTAAAAGTGGTTGGACACATTTCACTTGAGGCCCTGCTCTTGATTTGTTCCTGGCTTTGCCAAATGTAACTGCATCTGAAGCTGTTGGCTGAAATGTAGGAGTATTTTTCCAAATGGGTGTTTCTTAGCCTTCTTGCAGTAGTGATCCAGAAGTATAAAAAAATCAGATCAGGTGGCTGAGACATTAAAGAGGCCGTGTGAAATCTGAGGTAAAAAATACTGCCTCAGAAATATTTTAGAAATACTTTTTATGTTAATACCAAGATTGTATTCACCATCATAGCTTCTTGTCATAAGTATAAATGAAATAAAGTTGTTCCAGAGAGGTTAAACCAGTACTCAGTGAGGAAAAACCATTGGTAATTTTGAACTGTGCATCATGGAGGCTTCCTTTAGCAATATTGCCCTTAGGTTGTTGCAATGATTTTGTATTCTTCTTTCACTGATGAAACAGAAGTATGTAGAGCATGAAAGAAGTGGTATATCTGTACCATAACCATACCTCTTCTGCAAACAGATTTCCACAACAGTGTTTCCACAACTAGGATTTTATATCTCTAAAGTGAATAGACCCTATATCAGAAAAGCAGAAAGCAAGAGCTAAGGAAAGGAAAACAATTTCCCCACAAGTTTGTAAGATAACTGTGCAAAGAAGGTGAAACAAGTGGTGAAGCAAACTTCCCTTTCTGTGACTACAAAATGCAGTTCAAGCAGGAGGGATGGGTGGACAGCCTCACTACATTCTTGAGCAGGTTATACAAAATATGGATGAGGAAATTGAGAAAAGTTTATATTACTGAGTATGAGCTATGCAACCAGCTGAAGCAAATCTGGGGCCCCATTGGTGATCCTGCTTCATTCTTCTGAGTCAAAATGATAGCAGAAGCTGTTCAGTTTCTGCCGCAGATGAAAGAGGTTGCTGATACCAGCTCGTGTCACACAGGTAATGAAGGGAACAGTGCATGACATATATTTGTTATGGGAAGAAGTATGAATGTGATTGAAATAAGTTTTTTACTTGGGGTTTAACTTAAGTTGCTCAGGTTATCAGTGCAGAGTTCTTGGTGTTACTACATATTACATAACAGAATCATGCCCTGCTGTTAATTCCCAACACTCCCTGACACTGCATTTGGATCCCGGTGTTTGTTTTATATTCATATGTGTGCTTTGCAAAAGTAAAAGAAGTCTTATGGTTGGATGACCAATCTACTCACAATATAACAAGACAAGTAGATTTCTAGTTGTGACTTCTGAACTGGCAGATGATACAGACTATAAACTTCAAGGATCAGTGTGACATAAGAGCATGTGATTGCTGCTGCTCGTGGAGATTTGAGTTGTAAGGTTTGTTTTTACATCTGTAACAAGCTATTACTAAACTTTTGTTTGAAACAGATAGAAAATAATGGACCTCTGATCAACATGATATACAAAGTGCTAAAGAACTCAGCACAAGGGTTACTATCCAGTATACATGTAAGACTGCTTGCATCTGAGATGTGCTCATCCCATTGCTTTTTAAAACAGCAGTCAGCGTTTATGTAGTCTGGCTTTTACAGGTGTCTTATGGTAAACAGTAATGCTTTCTATGAGATTTTTTTTCCCTTTTTTTTTTTTTCTTTTCCTGTGAAATTATGGCTGACCTCAGTGTTTGGTTTTGTTTTATCATGTTTTGAAAATGATTGTGTCAAGTAGTGACTCCACTGTGCAGTTTTGAAAACGTGAAAGCATGCTAAAATCTTCATTATGTTCTCATGTTCACTGCTTGATAATTAACATTTTGTTTTACAGTTCTGATTATGTAGTTTAAAATATCCCCCAAATCTGTAGACTCTGTGTTTTTGTGTTATTTCTATTGCTTTGAAAATGGCTTTTGCATTCTCTTAGCTTGCAGGTAATTAAATATGCAAAATTACTATGTTGACACGCTAGTATTTATGCTTGTATGTAATTATTTGTTACTGTTATACATGTATTATGCTGTATTATATTGCCATTTTCTTAACTTGGTGTATTCATGAGAAGAGTCCCATGTAGACAGAGGAATAGCAAACATGTCTACAGAGATAGATGTGCCTTCATTTGAAGATTGCTGTGAAGGTTGGAAGTATTATGTCATACAGTTTCTGTACTAATTTAAAACCCCTGTTATGTGAAAAGATCATCTTCTCCTCAGAAACTGGTTTATGGAATAAGATATTTGATATATTACAAACACATCAAAGTAGATTAATTACATTTGTAGGGCTGGAGTAGCTCTCCTAT